>MCJB01018927.1:33279-76811 GCA_002018475.1 Nicotiana obtusifolia | reverse complement strand
AAACACAAAATAAATTACAAAGAAATATTCAAGAGAATGTCTTATAATTTTTATTATTACGACATTAACAAAAAATGGCAATATCTTTCTTAGTCTTCCTCCACTCAATAGAATGAGCACAACAAGGTACTAATACCACCATTAAAAGGAGAAAAAACTAAGGAAGATGTGCCAAAATACAAGTTACACATAGTCTATGTATTATCTCTAACAAATCTCATAAATCCTTCAAGGTCCGGAGGAATTTCCGTTGGTGGTGATGGAAAAGAAGCTTGCTCATCACCGCTTCCGGGAGAAGCAGCATCCTGCGCAAGTTCCGCTAGCATTTCTTCATAAGCTTCGTCTATCTCCGAACGGATCCAATCTCTGAAGAGTACTGATTTTTCCAAGCTCTCCCTCATTGACGCTCTATGATCACCGATTTGAAGTCTCGCTTGACTGAAAGCGCTCTCTGATGCCACTGTTGAAGCTTGAACACTTAAAATATAGTATAGCATATTATATATCAAGCTATATATATATATATATATATATATATATAAAGAACATGAAGCGCTCGGACCACAGGGACGAGTTATTTTAGGTATTGATACACTTGTAACGATGAATCACCCTTATAGTATACTAAGTATTTTTGCATATACTAAGTGTATAGTATAGTGTATTATATATCAAGGTATATATATATATATATATATACCTTGATATATAATACACTATACTATACAGTTAGTATATATATACACTTATATTATACTATATATATATCGAATATAGCTTTAATATATATATATATATATATATATACGCACACACACACACACACACATACACACGTAATATATATAATAGAGTATACTAGAGCGACCAAAATAGCGACCAACGTTGGTCGCTATTGTTGGTCGCTTTTTGTAATTTACAGAAACAAAATCGGGGTTTCCCCTTATTTCACCAAAATTTTCCAACTCTCTTATTTCACTAACCCTAATCCCATTCCCCCACCCCGCGCCACCACGCCGCCACTGCTGCTCGTCGCCGTCGCCATCGCCGCCGCCCACTCCCGCACCTATCTCTCTCTTTCTCCACCTATAAAAAATCAAGGTTAGAATTATAACCTTCAATCTTTGTTATTTTTAGTGTGTGTGTTACAATATTTGATGTATTGTAGTTTATTGTTTCAATTAGTGTTTCAATTCTTTGAACAATGTATTTTATTGAGGATTAGGGTTTAGGTCTTGTTCAAATTAGTTTTGTTAATTAATTTTATTAACTAATTAGTTTAATTAGTGTTGAATTTAGTTTAGTAGATTTGAATTATACTTTGTGTTGTCTTGAAATTTTATGAGTTGGATATGAATTGAACCTTTAGGATACGAATTGGACTTTTAGTTTATGAGTTGAACCTTTTGGATATGAATTGAAATTTTAGTGTATGAATTGAACTTTTAGGATATGAATTGAACTTTTAGTTTATAAATTGAACTTATAGTTTGTAAATTGAAATTTTAGGATATGAATTGGAATTTTAGTTTATGAATTGAACTTTTAGGATATGAAATTAATTAACTAGAAAAAGATTAGGATATGAATTAACTAAATTAATTTCCTCTTGTTTTATTTGTATAGATATAACATCGTACTTGGATGTACAATAGGAATTATCCTAATCGACGGGGATTGAGGGAGGATTTTGTAGGAGTGGAGGACTTTATTAGACATGCTATGTCACTTCCACCATACCTAATTGAAGGAGTAATTAGGTGCCCTTGTGTTAGGTGCGACTGTATGAAGTTTGGAAAATCGGATGAAGTTAAGCATCATCTTTATAGAAGGGAGTTTGTAGAAAATTACTTTGTGTGGACTAATCATGGAGAGATCGATGGTAGCCATGGGATATTTCATAACATGGTTGTGGGTGAAAGTAGTAGGTCGGTGGAGAATACAAATAGCGATTCTGGAATTCATCATATGGTTGCAGATGCTTTTGGGATACACTTCGGGGGTGATTCCAATGAAAATGTTGAACAAACTCCTAATGATGAGGTAAAATGTTTTTATGAACAATTAGAGGAAGCTAGTCGTCTACTACGTAACGGAAGTCCGCACTCTGAGTTGTCTGTTGCGGTTAGATTACTAAGTATGAAATCTGATTGGAATATTTCTCAAGGAGCCATGGACTCTTTCATTGACCTTATGCGTGAACTAGTTGACCGTGATGTCGAATTACCTGTTGATTTCTATAAGGCAAAGAGATTAGTTTCTAAGTTAGGACTTTCGTCAATGAGAATTGATTGTTGTGAAGATGGTTGCATGTTATATTATAAAGATGATGCAGGTTTGGACAGTATTATAAATTTTGTGAAAAGCCTCGTTTCAAGAGGCTTTCCAGCGGGAAGATGATCGCTATCAAGTCGATGCATTATTTACCTCTTATACCTAGGTTAAAGAGGTTATATGCGTCGATGAGTTCTGCTCCTCATATGAGATGGCACTTTGAAAATAGAAGACCACCCGGTGCTATGCGTCATCCTTCATATGGAGAAGCTTGGAAGCACTTTGATAGGACATATCCAGATTTTGCTAGTGAACCAAGGAACATTCGATTAGGTCTGTGTGCGGATGGCTTCACAGCTTTTTCTGGTGACACCTTATTCATGTTGGCCTGTCTTTCTTACACCTTATAATCTACCACCAGAGTTGTGCATGACTAGTCCATATATATTCTTGAACTATATTATCCCTGGTCCACGTAATCCAAAAAGGTTGATTGATGTATATTTGCAACCTTTGATTGATGAGCTAAAACAATTGTGGTACGATGGTGTTGAAACATATGACATATCAACCAAACAGAATTTCAATTTGCGTGCTAATTTAATGTGGACAATTAATGATTTTCCTGCGTATGGAATATTGTCTGGGTAGATGACTGCTGGGAAGCTAGCTTGTCTTTACTGCATGGAAAATAGTAAAGTGTTCACTTTGAAATATGGCCGAAAGCAATCATGGTTTGATTGTCATCATCAGTTCTTGCCTCCTGATCATGAGTTTAGAAGGATGAAAAATGCATTCAGAAAGAATAAAATGGAATGTGATTTTCCACCGATACTTTCAGGATAGGAAATTTGGGAAAGGGACCAGAACTTCAGTAAAGTTACTGAAGCTCCACCTTATAGATTCCCAGGATACGGTGTTACTCACAAATGGGTGAAAAGGAGTATATTTTGTGATTTGCCTTATTGGAAGGATAATCTTCTCCGTCACAACCTTGATGTCATGTATATTGAGAAGAACTATTTTGATAACTTGTTCAACACAGTGATGAATGTTAAAGGTAAGACAAAGGATAATGCAAAAGCTAGAATGGACTTACAAGAATATTGCAGGCGGCCTGAATTATACTTGCAGACAGCAAACAATGGTAATGTGTTCAAACCCAAAGCAAGTTAACATTCACTTTGGAGGAAAGATGGAAAATTTGTGATTGGGTAACGAAATTGAAGATGCCTGAGGGTTATGCGTCGAATTTTGGGAGAAAAGTTGATATGGAGGTAAGGAAGTTGAGCCATTTGAAAAGTCATGACTATCATGTTTTCATGGAGACCTTAGTGCCTATTGCAATTTGTGGTTTGCCTGAAAGAATCTGGAAATCCATCACAGAGATCAGTTTGTTTTTCTAAGACTTGTGTTCTTCCACGTTAAGGGAAGAAAACCTACTCCAGATGGATCAAAACATTCGTGTCACCTTTTCTAAGATGGAAAAGATATTTCCATGTGGTTTTTTTGATGTGATGGACCACCTTCCAATCCAACTTGTAAACCAGGCACGACTTGGAGGGCCTATTCAATGCAAATGGATGTATCCCTTTGAGAGGTAATATTATATGTTTGACGTAATTTTCTGATTTATTTCAATGTTCTTGGCTAACCTAAAATTATGTAGGACAATTGGCAAATGCAAACAATTTGTTAAGCAGAGGAATATGATTGAAGGATCTATATGCGAAGATTATCTTGCAAAGGAGACTGCGCATTTTTGCTCTTATAATTTTGAGAGTAATGTGCCATGTGCTAGGAATAAGCCCAACATGCACGCAGTCGACCTTAGGAATGATCCATTATATCCGCCTATGTCCATATTCAATCAACTAGGCCGGTGTTCTAAAGATGTTAGAAAGAGGAGTTTGAGCGATATGGAGTTCAAGTCAGCTACACTTCACGTGTTGCTAAATTGTCCCGAAGTTGTACCATTTCTCAAGTAAGTATTGATTTAGTAGTTATCAAAATATAACAATTACTGTGATTACATCTCAATGCAACTACTAAAAATATTTGACGTGTCACAGTCACTTCGTGGGTCAATTTGGCCATGATGATGTATATACGAGATTTGATACGTGGTTCAAACAATTTGTAAGTTTCTCCTTAAAATATTCTAGCACTATGTAGGTAAACATTGTTTGGAAGTTATGCTAACATATGAATTTTTTTAACAATATGTAGGTAATTGATCCAAATAATGGTGTAAATCAATTTTTGAAAGATATATCTTGGGGACCTGGGGTTGAGGTCAGAACAATGTCTAAGTACGTTGTGAATGGATATAAGTTCCATACAGAGTGTTGCTATAAAAATAAAAATAGCAACAACAGTGGCGTATGGGTTCAAGGTGGTGATGGCAACCAAGATGGAGATATTGATTATTATGGTGTGATCAAAGAAATAATAGAACTAGAATATACATGTTGTCCATATAAGAAATTGATACTCTTTAGATGCAAGTGGTTTGACCCACACCCAACAAGAGGTACAAGAGTCCACAATCAGTACAACATAATTGAGGTTAATCATACGAGGGAGTATGATCGCTATGATCCTTTCATAATTGCACATAATGTTAGGCAAGTGTATTATGCTCCTTATCCATTGCGGCGGAATAAGTCTGATTGGTGGGTTGTAATAAAAACCAAGCCTGTGGGTAGGGTGGAAGTCGAGAATGTGTTAGATGTTGCATATCAAAACGATATCTCTACTGTTGACCAAATAGTGGATGAAGTTTTAGAAAATGATTTGGAACATCCTGAACACATATTGGAAGAAGTTGATATTTCTGAAGTAAGAATTACAGAAAACGAGGAAGAAGTATCAGCTGATGAAGCTCAAACTACCAAGGAAGAAGAATTCTCGAACGAGGAACTATACGTCGATGAGCTTTAAACAGTTGGTTTCCTTAACAACTCTCGTTTATAGCTACTTTCTTTATATCTTTCAATCTAAATATGTATTATATTATACAGATGACAGGCAAGGGTCGAGGTAACAATGATTCTAGTAGTTCTCGGGGTCGAGAAAAGGCTAGGAAACCAAAGAGGAGGGTAGAAGAATATACTCCATCTTGTCCTGCCATTTCAGAGATGCCTATGCATACGTCTTTTCCTCCACCTCAGGGCTATTCTGCGCTGCCACAGCATCACCAGCCCTACACGTTCATGCAGAGACCAGGTCTTTCGTCACAGGGCTCGCAAGCGGTTGTCACATTGCTTTTCCAAAGCTAGAAAGTTGAACCAAATGCCCTCCTAGTTGCTTGACCATCTACGGGAGGATTTGCAAAGGCAATGGCTAACCGTAGAGTTCTTAAAGAAGAGCGAGAAAGGAAAGAAAGCTCGTGCTTCTGAGAAGGGAGGCTCCCTGCACACTGGAGGTGCGATCAGCCTCAGGACAGTAAAGAGGAGAATGGTACGTAATTGCTTAATTTAATTTTAATTTTCAACATATATCTACTCTATTTCTTAACTAAAATTTATGAGTTTTCAGGAAAAGAAGTTGGGGCATCCGATGAGGCAAGATGAGTTATTCAAGGAGACTCATATTGTCAAGAAGAAGAAAAATTCGGATGAAGAAAGGTGGGTCGAGGGCCGAGCCTCGACTGTACATGTAAGTTTTCAATCTTCATTAAGTATTTTGATTTAATTTTATATAACTTTTGAAATATTAATTCAATGTAATTTTTCTTATAGGGTCGCTTCACAGCTGAGGTGGAGGAATTCATACGCAACCAGCCACCTAATGAGTTGGGCAACCCAATCCAACCGAAGGACGAGGATGCTGAAAGACTATGGACCGCAAGCTGCTGGTGGTCCAAAATGGGGGAAGGTATACGGGCTTCCCACTAAGAAATTCCACCGCTATAAGTGTGGAATGCAATGAATAGGCACTTCCGCGCAAGCGGAGCAACTTGATGGGGAGAGCCTCTCCTCTGTGCGGGAGACTGTGGCAAAGCTCACAGCCGAGCTAGAAACCTCCAGGGAAAAAGAAAGGATTATAGATGCTCAGTACATTGGCATACAAGAGCAGCTCAAATCTCTCTTGGCTTCTGGCGCTTTTCCGATTTTCCGGTCTCGTGAGTCATCGCGAGAGGCTCGCCTTCCCCGTGCTTGTTCCTCCCGTCCTCCCCGTTATTATTCCTTCGATCCTAGACAATGACACCTTTCTCCATACCGTCTTCGTGATGAAACTTCATCGGACGATGACACTAATGATGTACAAAATAATCCTTGAATTGTAATAACAGTTAACTTATTTTGGTTAGCTTAATGTATAAGTTCTATTGAACTTTATAGTTTGTTACTTTTAATGTTGTTGCTGTTGTTGTTTATTGTTGTTGTGGTTGTTGTTGTTGTTTATTGTTGTTGTTGTTGTCATTGTTGTTGTTGTCATTGTTTTTGTTGTTGTTGTTTATGGCATAAAATGCCATAAACGAATTTGGTTTTTTGTTGTTGTTGTTGTTGTTGTTGTTGTCGTCGTTGTTGTTGTCCGTTATGGCGTAAAATGCCTATTTAGGATTTTGGTAAGCTGGCAGGTGGTGTAGCTGCCAAAACAGCGGAGATGGTTGGAGTTGCTCAAGGATTATGACATCACTATATTATACCACCCGGGAAAGGCCAATGTGGTGGCCGATGCGTTAAGCCGAAAGGCAATGAGTATGGGGATTTTGGCATATATTCCAGTTGGGGAGAGACCCCTTGCAGTTGATGTTCAAGCCTTGGCCAATAGGTATGTGAGATTAGACATTTCGGAACCTAGCCGGGTGTTGGCTTGTGTGGTTTCTCGGTCATATGATCGCATCAGGGAGTGCCAGTATGACGATCCGCATTTGCTTGTCCTTATGGACAGAGTTCAGCATAACGATGCTAGAGATGTCACCATCGGCGATGATGGGGTGTTGAGGATGCAGGGCCGAATTTGTGTACCCAATGTGGATGGGCTTCGTGAGTCGATTCTGGAAGAGGCCCGTAGCTTGCGGTATTCCATTCATCCGGGTGCCGCGAAGATGTATCAGGACTTGAGGCAACACTATTGGTGGAGAAGAATGAAGAAAGATATTGTGGGATTCGTAGCTCGGCGTCTCAACTGTCAGCAGGTAAAATATGAACATCAGAGATCGGGTGGCTTGCTTCAGCAGATGGCTATTCCCGAGTGGAAGTGGGAGCGGATTACTATGGACTTTGTTGTTATATTTCCACGGACTTTGAAGAAGTTTGATGCCATTTGGGTGATTGTGGATCGGCTGACCAAGTCCGCGCACTTCATTCCTGTGCGTACTACCTATTCTTCAGAACGGTTGGCAAGGACTTATATCCGAGAGACTGTTCGGCTGCATGGTGTTCCAGTTTCTATTGTTTCAGATAGAGGTACTCAGTTTACCTCGCAGTTTTGGAGAGCCGTGCAGAGGGAGTTGGGTACTCAGGTGGAGTTGAGCACAACTTTTCATCCTCAAACGGATGGGCAGTCCGAGCGTACCATTCAGATACTGGAGGACATGTTACGTGCATGTGCTATTGATTTCGGAGGTTCATGGGATGAGTTTCTACCGCTTGCAGAGTTTGCTTATAACAACAGCTACCAGTCGAGTATTCAGATGGCTCCGTATGAGGCTCTATATGGGAGGCGGTGTAGATCTTCGGTTGGTTGGTTCGAGCCCGGCGAGGCCAGGCTATTGGGGACTGACTTGGTTCAAGATGCTCTAGAGAAGGTGAAAACAATCCAGGAGAGGCTCCGTACAACGCAATCGAGGCAAAAGAGTTATGCCGATAGGAAAGTCCGAGATGTGTCCTACATGATGAGTGAGAAGGTCTTGCTGAAGGTTTCGCCCATGAAGGGTGTTATGAGGTTCGGGAAGAAAGGGAAATTGAGTCCTCGGTTCATTGGTCCATTTGAAGTGCTTCGGAGAATTGGGGAGGTGGCTTACGAGCTTGCTTTGCCACCCAGCCTGTCGAGTGTACATCCTGTATTTCATGTTTCTATTCGAAAGTATATTGGGGATCCGTCTCATATCTTGGACTTCAGCACAATTCAGTTGGACGATGATTTAACCTATGATGTGGAGCCAGTGGCGATTTTGGGTCGTAGGTTCGGAAGTTGAGGTCGAAGGATATAGCTTCAGTGAAAGTGCAGTGGAGAGGTCGACCCGTGGAGGAGGTTACTTGGGAGACTGAGCGTGAGATGCGGAGCAGATATCCTCACCTATTTGAAGCTTCAGATATGTTTCTTGACTCGTTCGAGGATGAACGTTTGTTTAATTGGGGGAGAATGTGACGACCCGGCCAGTCGTCTCATGAGCTACCGCTCCGATTTCCCCATTTCTGCCTTGTTATGCTTCTTTATGTCGTTTGGGATGTGTGTGCAAAACTTCATGTCATTTGGATATGGTTTGATTGGGTTTTGATCAAATTGGTAATTTAGAAGACTCCGAGATTCTTAGGCTTGAATCTGACGTGAATTTGGTGTTGAGAGGTTCTTTTGAGCATTCCGAAGGTTTGAACGAGTTTGAATAATGTTATGGGATATGTTGGCGTGTTTGGTTGAGGTCCCAGTGGCCTCGGGTGAGTTTAGGGTGGTTAAACGGACTATTTCTCCTTGGAAAAGTTGCAGAAAAACTAGAAAAGTTTGTAATTTTGTAAAAGAACAAAGAGGCATCGCGAAGCGAGCTATGCTATCGCAAACCTGTATGGGGGCCGCAAACCACACACCCAGATCGCAAACCCAGATAGTTTTCTGGGCAAAGAATGACGTCAAGAATGCGGTTAGGAATACGGTCGCATTTCCACAATGCGGACCGCATATCCACCACACTGAGACCGCAGATCGAGACAGATTTCTGGACAAGATCCATGTGAGAAATGCGGTCGCATTTCTAAAATGCGAACCGCATATCGTACATTAAAATCGCAGATCAAGACAGATTTCTGGACAAAAATCAACATCAAAATGCGGTCGCATTTTTGACCCGACTGGTGCGCTTTTATTTCAATTTTTGACCCTTTATAAATAGAAACCAGTACCCATTGGCCATGCAAAAATCCACTATCGTTCCCATCTAAGAGAAACACCTCCAAAATACCCTAAATCACAACAAATCAACCTCAAAACTATATCCAAGGGAGACTTTCTTGGACAAATTCTTAAAAGAGGGGATTTCGGCTATCTTAAACACAATTGGAGCTATAAAGCTCAGATTGAAGCTAATTTCGAGGCGATTTTTGGGATACTTTCAAGGGAAACATCGGGGTAAGTGTCCTTAACTCAACTTTGGTCAAATTACTCCAGTATATCGCCATATCTAGTATTTAATTGGTGATTTAAGTTAGAACTGTGAAAAATCCTTAAGTTAGACTTAAAGAGCTGAAGGTCGATCCGATGTCGGAATTCGATAATTTTTGTATGGTTGAACTCGTTGGAAGATAAGAAACGCGTTGATGTAAAAATTTCTGAGCTTCGAGAAGTGGGCCCGGGGAAAGTTTTGCTAATTTCGTAATTTTTTGATATTTTTCGCTTGTTTCGCTTGGGCTTTGTTCCCTCAGCATATTGTGACGTATTAGTTCTGATTTTGGATAGATTCGATGCGCGTGGAGGCCAATTCGAAGGGCAAAGGCGTCGTGGGCTAGGGATTTAGCTGGTTCGAGGTGAGTAGTAATTGTAAATGATGTTCTGAGGGTTTGAAACCCCGAATTGTACATCGTAGTGCTATATTGAGCTTAGGCACACGGCCGATGATGAGCGTGGGGTCGTTTACTACTAGGGATTGTGACTTGGTCCGTCCCGGTTGATGATTTTACCGCGTATTTGACTGAAACTCATTTGTTATCATTATGATTGGGCTGATTGCCATGTTTGGGCTTCGTGCTAATTAATTGAACCCTTCGGGAATTTTTATCACTATTTCCTCACTATTTTGATTTATTACTTGAACCTAGTCATGCTGTTTACACCGTTTTATAACTCGGCCACTTTTACTCAGTTTTGAGACTTAAATAATATTTTAAATGATGTTTTTGGGCTGAGGACTACTGTTTTGCTATGCCCGAGGGGATTGTGATGATTTTCTGACTGAGTGCGGCCGAGCGCCAGATGTGAGGTTTTACTGAGTAATATGAGGCGAAGGGCCTAAGATACTTTTTGTGCCACGAGGTAGCTTGTGATTGATATGAGGCCGAGGGTCTGAGATACTTTATGTGCCACGACGTGGCATGTGACTGATATGAGGCCGAGGGCCCTAGATACTATATATATGCCACGAGGTGGCTTGATTGATATGAGGCCGAGGGCCTAGATATGTGCCACGAGATGGCTTGATATTGTGCTTGGGCCGTAAGGGGCCCCTCCCGGAGTCTGTACACCCCCAGTGAGCGCGGGTACCCATTGTGATGTGAATTATAGCCCGAGGGGCTGATATTGTACTATGTGATAGCCCGAGGGGCTGATGTTGTTTCATGTGATAGCCCGAGGGGCTGATGTTGTTCCATGTGATAGCCCGAGGGACTGATGTTGTTCTGAGATTTGAGCCTAAGGGGCTGGTACTATTTTTTTATGAAGTTGCCCGAGGGGCAGATTTTTTGATATATATAGCCCGAGGGGCGATGTTTTACTTCACCTGTTTTTACCTGTTGAAAGGAGATTTTATTTGTATTTCTTACTAATTTACTATTTGCGAATGATGTTTTGAGTGCTTCATTATAGAATGCCTTGTGCTTTATGTGTTTTCTTACTTTCAGTCGTTATTTAGGTTTATTACTCATTGAGTTTGAAGTACTCACATTACTCCCTGCACCACGTGTGCAGATTCAGGCGTTGTTGGTTCCGCTCCGGAGTATTGATTTCTCCCGTCCAGGCGGTGATTCAGAGACTACGAGGTAGCTGTTGGCGACCGCAGCCCCGTATCTCTCTTATCTTGTTGTTCCCATGCTTTTCAAACAGTTGTGCCAGATATTGTATTTTATTAGACTTGTATTAGGATCCACAGTTGCTCATGACTTGTGACACCTCGATTTGGGCTGTAGTCGGGATGGTTAGCTATGTTTTTCGCAAGTGATTGTTTGTAAACTGTGCTGGTTTTGTTTTCTTGTTAATTAACTGCTTAAAATGAGATTTGTTCGAATTGGCTGGCCTTGTCTTCACGAGAGGCGCCATCACGACCGGGTTCAGGGTTAGGGTCATGACAGCTGGTATCAGAGCCTAGGTTACATAGGTCTCACGAGTCATGAGCGGGTTTAGTAGAGTCACGCGGATCAGTACGTAGACGTCTGTATTTATCTTCGAGAGGCTGCAAAACCTTTTAGGAAAAACTTCACGTTTTTGAAATTCTTGTCGTGCGAGCTTGTTGATCCGAGCACTAAATATTATGTTATCCTATCCTCTCACAGATGGTGAGGACGCGAGATACCGAACAAGGTGGACGACCACCAGTGCCACCCATGAGGCCACCAGAGGCCGTGGACGCGGTCGTGGTCATGGCAGAGGCAGAACAGCTAGGGTAGCACCTGTTGACCCACCAGCTGCCCCAGCTCAGGATCAAGCCCTAGTGGCACCGGCTCAGGCACCAGCTGTGCCTATTGTTATTCCAGGTTTTCAGGAGACCTTGGCTCAGATCTTATCCGTTTGCACTAGCCTGGCTCAGGCAGTTTCAGCCACCACAGCAGTAGCTACTTCACAGGCCGGGGGGAGGCAATCAAACCCCCGCTGCTCGCACACCTAAGCAGGCAGTGCAGGGACCCCAGATGCCGTGGGCACCTCCAACCTAGCCGGTTGCGCCAGCTTAGGAGTTCATGGTACCAGTTATGCCAGATGATGAGCAGCACCATCTTGAGAGGTTTGCCCAGGGTTTTCTTGACAAGTGTCAGCGGATGCTCCGGACAGCCGGGATTCTTGAGTCTAGTGGTGTAGCATTTACCACCTTTTAGTTTATGGGAGCTGCCTTCACTTGGTGGGAGGCGTATGAGAGGCGTTGGCCGGTTGATGCAGCGCCCCTTACTTGGCAGCAGTTCTTCGCTCTTTTCTTGGAGAAGTATGTGCTGTAGTCCTGCGGAGAGGAGCTGCGTAGACAGTTCGAATGGCTGCGACAGAGGGATATGACCGTGTCGCAGTATGAGTCGAGGTTTTCTGAGTTGGCTCGTCATGCTGTCTGGATGGTTCCGACTACCGTGAAAGGATCAGGAGGTTTGTAGATGGCCTTAACTATCATCTCCGTATTCTCATGACCAGGGAGAGAGTATTGGGTGCTACCTTCGAGGAGTTGGTTGATATAGCTCGCGAGATTGAGACGATTTTCCGTCAGGAGCGAGAGGAGAGGGAGGCCAAGAGGCCTCGAGGATCGGGTAGTTACAGTGGTGCTCCTTCGAGGGGCCAGTTTCAGCAGGGTAGAGGTCGTCCTTCAGGCCTGCTCAGCCAGCCCGTCCAGAGTACCGTGGGGTATCTGTCGGTCGTGGTTACCATGGGTTGCAGTAGGGCCAGTCATCACTCAGCGCCCTTCCAGCTCGTGCTCCGTCAGCCCAGGGTCCCTCTATGCCGAGTGCACCTGCGAGACACTCTGATGCGAGAGGTTCCCTTCATTCCTCTTCTCCAGCACCAGGGAGCTGTTATGAGTGTGGCGAGATGGGCCACATGTGGAGGCAGTGTCCTCATCGTGGTGCTAGATCGTCTCAGCTGAGAGGTCAGCCCTCGACTTCTGCTCCAGTTACTTTACCACCCGCCCAGCCAGCTAAGGGTGGAGGACAGGCAGCCAGGGGTCGCCTCAGAGGGGGAGGTCGATCAGGCGGTGGACAGGCTCGATTCTATGCTATTCCAAGCAGGACAGATGCTAGTGCTTCAGATGCCGTCATTACAGGTATTGTTTCAGTCTGCCACAAGGATGCCTCTGTATTATTTGATCCCGGTTCCACCTATTCGTATGTATCCTCATATTTTGCTCATTATTTGGGTACGCCCCGGCTGTTTCTTGCTTTACCTGTTCATGTGTCTACCCCGGTGGGCGATACTGTTGTTGTAGACCGTGTGTACCGGTCATGTGTGGTAACTATTGGGGGTCTGGATACACAAGTGAACCTATTGCTATTGAGCATGGTGGATTTTGATGTCATTTTAGGCATGGATTGGTTATCTCCGTGTCTTGCTATTCTAGACTGTCATGCTAAGACCGTCACCTTGGCTATGCCGGGTGTGCCGCGAATCGAGTGGCGTGGTGTGACTGATTACATTCCTAGTAGAGTGATATCATTCTTGAAGGCACATCGTATGGTTGGGAAGCGTTGCCTTTCATACCTAGCGTTTGTGAGGAATGTTGGAGCTGAGACTCCAAGCATTGAATTTGTTCCAGTTGTGAGGGATTTTCCCGATGTATTTCCCGCAGACCTGCCGAGCATGCCACCGGACAGGGATATTGATTTTGGTATTGACCTGGTGCCGGGAACTCAACCCATCTCTATTCCACCATTTCGTATGGCACCAGCAGAGTTGAAAGAATTGAAGGAGCAACTTCAGGAACTCCTAGATAAGGGGTTCATTCGACCTAGTATGTCACCTTGGGGTGCACCGGTTCTGTTTGTGAAGAAGAAGGATGGTACGATGAGAATGTGCATTGATTACAGGCAATTGAACAAGGTAACAATCAAGAACAAGTATCCTTTGCCTCGCATTGATGATTTATCTGACCAGCTTCAGGGAGCGCAAGTGTTCTCCAAGATTGATCTCCGTTCGGGTTATCACCAGTTGAAAATCAGGGATTCAGACATCCTTAAGACTGCTTTCCGGACTAGATGTGTCATTATGAGTTTCTTGTTATGTCTTTCGGGCTAACCAATGCCCCAGCAGCGTTCATGCAGTTGATGAACAATGTATTTCGGCCTTATCTGGATTCGTTCTGAGTTGTATTCATTGATGATATTCTGGTGTACTCGCGTAGCCAGGAGGAGCACGCAGAGCATGTGCGAGCTGTATTGCAAAGATTGAGGGGGGAGAAGTTGTATGCAAAATTCTCTAAGTGTGATTTTTGGCTCTGTTCAGTGGCTTTCTTGGGTCACGTAGTGTCCAGCGAGGGTATATAGGTTGATCCAAAGAAGATAGAGGCGGTTCAGAGTTGGCCTAGACCGTCCTCAGCCACAGAGATTCGTAGTTTCCTTGGGTTGGCAGGTTATTATCGCTGGTTTGTTCAGGGGTTTTCATCCATTGCATCGCCCTTGATCAAATTGACCCAGAAGGGTGCTCCTTTTGTATGGTCGGACGAGTGCGAAAAGAGCTTTCAGAAGCTCAAGACAGCCTTGACCACAGCTCCAGTATTGGTTTTTCCATCAGCTTCAGGTGCATATACTGTGTATTGTGATGCTTCAAGAATTGAAATTGGTTGTGTATTGATGCAGGAGGGTAGAGTTATTGCTTATGCTTCTCGTCAGTTGAAGCTCCATGAGAAGAACTACCCCGTGCATGATTTGGAGCAGGCTGCCATAGTCCATGCACTGAAGATTTGGAGGAATTACTTGTATGGCGTGTCTTGTGAGGTGTTCACTAATCATCGCAGCCTCCAACATTTGTTCAAGCAAAAGGATCTTAATTTGAGGCAGCAGAGATGGTTGGAGTTGCTCAAGGATTATGACATCACTATATTATACCACCCGGGAAAGGCCAATGTGGTGGCCGATGCGTTGAGCCGAAAGGCAATGAGTATGGGGATTTTGGCATATATTCCAGTTGGGGAGAGACCCCTTGCAGTTGATGTTCAAGCCTTGGCCAATAGGTATGTGAGATTAGACATTTCGGAACCTAGCCGGGTGTTGGCTTGTGTGGTTTCTCGGTCTTCGTTATATGATCGCATCAGGGAGCGCCAGTATGACGATCCGCATTTGCTTGTCCTTAGGGACAGAGATCAGCATAACGATGCTAGAGATGTCACCATCGGCAATGATAGGGTGTTGAGGATGCAGGGCCGAATTTGTGTACCCAATGTGGATGGGCTTCGTGAGTCGATTCTTGAGGAGGCCCATAGCTCGCGGTATTCCATCCATCCGGGTGTCGCGAAGATGTATCAGGACTTGAGGCAACACTATTGGTGGAGAAGAATGAAGAAAGATATTGTGGGATTCGTAGCTCGGCGTCTCAACTGTCAGCAGGTAAAATATGAACATCAGAGACCGGGTGGCTTGCTTCAGCAGATGGCTATTCCCGAGTGGAAGTGGGAGCGGATTACTATGTACTTTGTTCTTATATACCCACGGACTTTGAAGAAGTTCGATGCCATTTGGGTGATTGTGGATCGGCTGAACAAGTCCGCGCACTTCATTCCTGTGCGTACTACCTATTCTTCAGAATGGTTGGCAAGGATTTATATCCGAGAGACTGTTCGGCTGTATGGTGTTCCAGTTTCTATTGTTTCAGATAGAGGTACTCAGTTTACCTCGCAGTTTTGGAGAGCCGTGCAGAGGGAGTTGGGTACTCAGGTGGAGTTGAGCACAACTTTTCATCCTCAGATGGATGGGCAGTCCGAGCGTACCATTCAGATACTGGAGGACATATTACGTGCATGTGCTATTGATTTCGGAGGTTCATGGGATGAGTTTCTACCGCTTGCAGAGTTTGCTTATAACAACAGCTACCAGTCGAGTATTCAGATGGCTCCGTATGAGGCTCTGTATGGGAGGCGGTGTAGATCTCCGGTTGGTTGGTTCGAGCCCGGCGAGGCCAGGCTATTGGGGACTGACTTGGTTCAAGATGCTCTAGAGAAGGTGAAAACAATCCAGGAGAGGCTCCGTACAACGCAGTCGAGGCGAAAGAGTTATGCCGATAGGAAAGTCCGAGATGTGTCCTACATGGTGGGTGAGAAGGTCTTGCTGAAGGTTTCGCCCATGAAGGGTGTTATGAGGTTCAGGAAGAAAGGGAAATTGAGTCCTCGGTTCATTGGTCCATTTGAAGTGCTTCGGAGAATTGGGGAGGTGGCTTACGAGCTTGCTTTGCCACCCAGGCTGTCGAGTGTACATCTAGTATTTCATGTTTCTATGCTTCGAAAGTATATTAGGGATCTGTCTCATATCTTGGACTTCAGCACAATTCAGTTGGACGATGATTTGACCTATGATGTGGAGCCAGTGGCGATTTTGGGTCGTCAGGTTCAGAAGTTGAGGTCGAAGGATATAGCTTCAATGAAAGTGCAGTGGAGATGTCGACCCGTGGAGGAGGCTACCTGGGAGACTGAGCGTGAGATGCGGAGCAAATATCCTCACCTATTTGAAGCTTCAGGTATGTTTCTTGACTCGTTTGAGGATGAACATTTGTTTAAGTGGGGGAGAATGTGACGACCCGGCCAGTCGTCTCATGAGTTACCGCTCCGATTTCCCCATTTCTGCCTTGTTATGCTTCTTTATGTCGTTTGGGATGTGTGTGCAAAACTTCATGTCATTTGGATATGGTTTGATTGGGTTTTGATCAAATTGGTAATTTAGAAGACTCCGAGATTCTTAGGCTTGAATCTGACGTGAATTTAGTGTTGAGAGGTTGTTTTGAGCGTTCCGAAGGTTGGAACGAGTTTGAATAATGTTATGGGATATGTTGGCATGTTTGGTTGAGGTCCCAGTGGCCTCGGGTGAGTTTAGGGTGGTTAAATAGACTATTTCTCCTTGGAAAAGTTGCAGAAAAACTAGAAAAGTTTGTAATTTTGTAAAAGAACAAAGAGGCATCGCGAAGCGGGCTATGCTATCGCAAACCTGTATGTGGGCCGCAAACCACACACCCAGATCGCAAACCCAAATAGTTTTCTGGGCAAAGAATGACGTCAAGAATGCGGTCAGGAATGCGGTCGCATTTCCACAATGCGGACCGCATATCCACCACACTGAGACCGCAGATCGAGACAGATTTCTGGACAAGATCCATGTGAGAAATGCGGTCGCATTTCTAAAATGCGAACCGCATATCGTACATTGAAATCGCAGATCAAGATAGATTTCTGGACAAAAATCAACATCAAAATGCGGTCAAAGTGCGGTCGCATTTTTGACCCGACTGGTGCATTTTTGTTTTGATTTTTGACCCTTTATAAATAGAAACCAGTACCCATTAGCCATGCAAAAATCTACTATCGTTCCCATCTAAGAGAAACACCTCCAAAACACCCTAAATCACAGCAAATCAACCTCAAAACTATATCCAAGGGAGACTTTCTTGGACAAATTCTTAAAAGAAGGGATTTCGGCTATCTTAAACACAATTGGAGGTATAGAGCTCGGATTGAAGCTAATTTCGAAGCGATTTTTGGGAGACTTTCAAGGGAAACATCGGGGTAAGTGTTCTTAACTCAACTTTGGTCAAATTACTCCAGTATATCGCCATATCTAGTATTTAATTGGTGATTTAAGTTAGAAAATCTGTGAAAAATCCTTAACTTAGACTTAAAGAGCTGAAGGTCGATCCGATGTCGGAATTAGATAATTTTGGTATGGTTGAACTCGTTGGGAAATAAGAAACACGTTGATGTGAAAATTTCTGAGCTTCGAGAAGTGGGCCCGGGGCTCGGGTTTTGCTAATTTCGTAATTTTTTGATATTTTTCGCTTGTTTCGCTTGGGCTTTGTTCCCTCGGCGTATTGTGACGTATTAGTTCTTATTTTGGATAGATTCGACGCGCGTGGAGGCCAATTCGAAGGGCAAAGGCGTCGCGGGCTAGGGATTTAGCTGGTTCGAGGTGAGTAGTGATTGTAAATGATGTTTTGAGAGTTTGAAACCCGGGATTGTACATCGTAGTGCTATATTAAGCTGAGGCACACGCCCGATGATGAGCATGGGGTCGTTTACTACTAGGGATTGTGACTTGGTCCGTCCCGATTGATGATTTCACCGCGTATTTGACTGAAACTCATTTGTTATCATTATGATTGGGCTGATTGCCATGTTTGGGCTTCGTGCCAATTAATTGAACCCTTCGGGGATTTTTATCACTGTTTCCTCACTATTTTGATTTATTACTTGAACTCAGTCATGCTGTTTACACCGTTTTACAACTCGGCCACTTTTACTCAGTTTTGAGACTTAAAATAATATTTAAATGATGTTTTTGGGCTGAGGACTACTGTTTTGCTATGCCCGAGGGGCTTGTGATGATTTTCTGACTGAGTGCGGCCGAGGGCCAGATGTGAGGTTTTACTAGTGATATGAGGCGGAGGGCCTAAGATACTTTATGTGCCACGAGGTGGCTTGTGATTGATATGAGGCCGAGGGCGTGAGATACTTTATGTGCCACGACGTGGCATGTGACTGATATGAGGCCGAGGGCCCGAGATACTATATATACGCCACGAGGTGGCTTGATTGATATGAGGCCGAGGGCCTAGATATGTGCCACGAGGTGGCTTGATATGTGCCACGAGGTGGCTTGATATGTGCCACGAGGTGGCTTGATATTGTACTTGGGCCGTAAGGGGCCCCTCCCGGAGTCTGTACACCCCCAGTGAGCGCGGGTACCCATTGTGATGTGAATTATAGCCCGAGGGGCTGATCTTGTACTATGTGATAGCCTGAGGGGCTGATGTTGTTTCATGTGATAGCCCGAGGGGCTGATGTTGTTCCATGTGATAGCCTGAGGGGCTGATATTGTTCTGAGATTTGAGCCCGAGGGGATGAAATTGTTCCATGTTTTTTTATGATGTTGCCCGAGGGGCGGATTTGTTGATATATATAGCCCGAGGGGCGATGTTTTACTTCACCTGTTTTTACCTGTTGAAAGGAGATTTTACTTGAATTTCTCACTGATTTACTGTTTACGAATGATGTTTTAAATGCTTCATTATAGAATGCCTTATGCTTTATGTGTTTTCTTACTTTTAGTCGTTATTTACGTTTATTATTCATTGAGTTGGAAGTACTCACATTACTCCCTGCACCACGTGTGCAGATTCAGGCGTTGTTGGTTCCGATCCGGAGTATTGATTTTTCTCATCCATGCGGGTGATTCAGAGACTACGAGGTAGCTGTTGGCGTTCGCAGCCCCATATCTCTCTTATCTTGTTGTTCCCATGCTTTTCAAACAGTTGTGCCAGATATTGTATTTTAGTAGACTTGTATTAGGATCCACAGTTGCTCATGACTTGTGACATCCCGATTTGGGCTGTAGTCGGGATGGTTAGCTATGTTTTTCGCAAGTGATTGTTCGTAAACTATGCTGGTATTGTTTTCTTGTTAATTAACTGCTTAAAATGAGATTTTGTTCGAATTCGCTGGCCTTGTCTTCACGAGAGGTGCCATCACGATCGGGTTCGGGGTTAGGGTCGTGACACTATTTAAACCAGATTTTTAAACTCTGCAAATATAGCGACCAACGTTGGTAGCTTATCGTACAAAAAAAAAAATTATTCTTCAAGATAGCGACCAAGGTTGGTCGCTTAATTAAAAAAAAATTTATAAAATTAATTATATAGCGACCAAAGTTGGCCAACATTTTTCAGATTATAATAAATAAAAAAAACCGTCATTTATATGTAGAGACCAATTTTTGTCGTCAATTTAGCGACCAAAGTTGGTCTCTATTTGCTCTACCTGGAATATTTGGTCCTTTTACCTTAGAGACCAAAGTCGGTCGCTAATTGGCGACCAACTGTGGTCCCTAAGGTAAAGGGACCAGCTTAATATGGACCAAGCCTGTTTGGTCGCTTTTTGGTCGATTTTGGCCAAAAAGAGACCAACTTTGGCCGCTTTTTGTGGTCGATTTCTAGTAGTGAAAGGAAGCTCTTATATTACATTTTTCACAGATAATATCCTATTGACAGTTTATGGTAATTCTAACAATTAGGAATTATCTAATGAGCCAGTTCAATAATTATATCTCTATATGCATCATCTATCTATGTGATTTAGTTAATGAGATCAACTAATTTTTATCCAATAATGACGATCACATAAATATTGATATAACTGGATTACTAATGTCCAAATTAATAATCCTACGATCACGAACAAATTTAGATTAAATTATGAGAAACTTTACTCTCATTATCATGATCTCCATCAGGATGATAAGTTTTAAAATTTAATCAAGGACCTTATCAAGTTAATCAAATAATTAATAATAACTATGATTAAAAAATATCAAAAGACATATATTTTTATATCAAATAACGTTCACAAAAATATATTTCAATCATCACATATGAAATTGGATCTAATGCATATCTTCTATATCCCTAACAATTACAACGTAGCATAAACCTAATCCCACTATTCCCTGCATACATTCAGAGGCTCTTCCATTATTTTGTATTCAAACTGTAACTTCCACTTCCTTGAATTATTAGTGCAATCAAATGGCTTTTACTATAAGAAATTAAAATTATTAGGTGGGGAAAAGAAATTGAGAGTTTGTTTGGCTTAGCTTATTCAAAGTAGCTGATAAGCACCAAATGCTGAAACTAATTTTATAAATAAATAATTACATATTAGAATAGAAGTGTTGAAACTAATTACAAGCAATATATTGACGTGATTGGTGAAAAGTACTAATAAGCACTTTTTTTTAGATAAAATGACTGAAATAGCGGCATTAAAGTTGTATATGCTAAATGTAAATTAAGAGCATTTTTACATGAAAATTGACCGAACGAGAAATAAAATAAAATTAGGACCGATCCCATCATAATATGTGCACTGCCGAGGGTCGAACAACACGAACCATAGATACATCCATTTTATTGTCGAGGCGAACAACCCGCTCCCATGAGAGTGTGATACATAATCCTGCCGAGGCGAACAGCCTGATCCCATCATAATGTGCGCACTGCCGAGGGTCGAACGACACGAATCATAGATGTATCTATTATGCTGCTGAGGCGAACGGCCCGATCCTATTCGAATAAGAAGCTTTAATGGGTCCTTGACCTCACTCATGAATAGATGTGTGAGTTATAAATTTTTTAAGGGATACCTTTCGATGAAAACGTATAACGCGGGAGAAATTCATAAGAGGAGTACAATTATTCCGCGACTAATCATGAAGCTTGTCGAATCTCTACAATAGCAAGTCTATCACACTTTGATGGGCATAAAGAAATCGTCTTGGTAGCAACCACCAAACCAATAGAACAAGGGTTAGCTCCGCAGCAGGTCTACAAGCAAGGTAAGTAGGTTCTACACAAGTCTAGTCTCAAGTCGCAGCGTAAAAATGGAGGAATTTAATAGGAAAGAGACAACTCAAGTAGTACAGTTACAGCATGACGGTAACTTAAGTCTACCCGGACATAGCATGATACTAGCTACGTAGGGACTCTCGCCACCTTGTGCGTACGTAGCCCCCGCAACAATTAGCACATATCAAATACATCACCTAGGGGTAGTTTCCCCCTCACAGACTTAGACAGGAGACTTACCTCGCTCCGAAGTTCCATAACCTGCGCCAAAGCCTCTCTAATACCTCAAACCGTTGCCCGTCAATCTAAAACTAGTCAAACAATGTGCAAACCAATCAAAATATACTCTAATAACAATAATTAATCAATTTAAACAATTTCCAACTCCGCTCAAAAAGTCGATAAAGTCAATCCTCGGGCCCACGTGCCCGGATTCCGAAAAATTTTGAAGATAAACATTACCCATAATGATACGAACTCAAATATATGATTTATTCCCAATTCCATATCCAATTTCGTGGTAGAAATCCAAAAATACCAATTTCTAGGTTTTATACCAAAATTTCAAATTTTTATAAATTCCCATGCTTAAGTCCATATATAAACCATGTATTTAATTCACAATGTGAAAAAATCACTTATCTCATAATAGATGATGAAAATGGCACTCCAAAGTTGCTCCAAAATCGACTCCCATGGACAAAATAAAGTGCAAAATGAGCCAAACTCCCGATTTTAAAAGAACACTGTCCAGTCCGACCTTCTTCGCGAACGCGGCACTGCCTCGCATTCACGAAGCACAACCTGGTTCAGCTCCAAATTCCTCCTTTGCGATCGCGAAGATAGGCTCGTGAACGCAATGCCTTTGCAGGCCTGAGCATCGCGAATGCGGAACTATAATGCCTACTTTCCATAATAAGGGCCGAAATACTCTCGAACCACCCGATACTCAACCCGAACATACGCCTAAGTCCGAAATCATCATACGAACCTATTGGAATCTTCAATCCCGATTCTGAGGTCATTTACTCAAAAGTCAAACCTTAGTCAATTCTCCCAACTTAAAGCTTCCGAAATTAGAATTTTCTATCCGAATCAACTCTAACTTCCCGAAATTCGATTCCTACTACGCGTACAAGTCATAAAACATGAAGTGAAGCTACTCAAGATCTCAAACCGCTAAGCGATGCACTAAAGCTCAAAATGACCAGTTGCGTCGTTACATTCTCCCCTACTTAAACATACATTCGCCTCGAACGTGCCAAGGACCGTTCCGGAGTTGTCCAAAATCACTGTTTAACACCTCATGCACCTGCCGTGCCACCACAATCCATGTGAGCACATTAGCTCGAGCCAGATTGAAGATCCTCCCTATAACCTTAGCTAACAAGCTTTAGAACCAAATTCCAACATCCAGAATTTTCCATGAGATCCGATTCTAACATAGGAACACCGTATCAATCCCTAGACACTGTACCAAAACCCGATCATGTACCTACCACATAAGTCGTCTGCCCATAATAACATCCTCCGACCACAATAATTGAAATTCCATGAATCTGATGCCCGCAATACACCTCATGACACATATAAGCCCTGTTTTAACTCTCGCAATGCTGCCATGACAAAAGAGATGCGTAGAAACTCATTACTACTTGCCAAATAAATAAATCAAGGGGGTCTCTCCACCTGACAAAAATCACTACCTCATTCTGAACTGAATAACGATATTATCTCTTTAATATACCCTACATAAATTCGATCGCAATGACCTCATATCAAATAACCTCGTCTCAATCAGTACAAGCTTCTCGGCAATAAGCCACCTCACACGCCATCTAAAATCTCATACAGCACCATCGAAGTGCCAACAAGTTACAACTCAAATATGACACATAACGAAGAACGAACTCTGAAAAAGAACTACCCAGCCCACGTAACGAGTAAACCAATCGAAAAGATGCTATGAACCTCTCTGAGAATGAGAAACAAAATACACAAAAAATAAGTATAGGGCACCGCACTTAACATCTCACTGTAGCGGCGTGCAACCTGATCCAAGCATGACATCGTTGCAGCATGCAACCAGATCCAAATAAGATACCGTTACGGCGTGCAACCGGATCCAAATAACATATCCGTGGCGGCGTGCCACCCAATCTACACATAACAATAAATAAGGAAGTGCCGAGCCATAATGCTTATTCCTACGAAATACTTGAACATCGATCACAAGCACGCCAAGTGCAAAAATACAATCTTGGGGAGACGGATAGCACCACACGCTACAAAACCCAAGCACAACTAAGGTGCGATAAATGACCAGCATCTCGAGAGCCATCCTGTTCATATAAAACCACAAGTTATATGGGATAACAACACATGTGCGAATAATCAAGCTGTCTCATAACCCACATGGCACAATAGAGTATTTATTACATGGAATAGATGATGACGGGAATAACATCCAACGCCCGAAGAGTCCTCCGCAAGCAATGTTATGCCGAACGAGCACATCCGACCTGATGTAGAGCACACATTCATATTAGACCCACCAATGGACCCCAAGCCAATTCCGATCATCCCATGCTAGGCCAACAACCTATCAAGGATCCACAATGGCCCTATTCACGACACGCACGAGCAGCCGTCCCAATCCGAAACAAACTCCCACAGTTCACAACCAAAGGAATAGAGCGCCTTCCAGGCATAAATTCTCACATTTACGATAGTACCAAAATCTCCATGCTTGGTTTCAATCTTTAACAATCATGTGACTAATATGTCACACTTATACAATTTTCCCGTGGGATACGCTCCCACGACCTTCTGAATCACTAGCAGAGTAAACATTTCATAGGCTAGAATCCCTTTCACTCAATTCATTTCAGAAGAACCATCACAACACGTAACCGAATTCCTATAATCGTAGAAAATACAAATCTCGAGTCGTGGTCTAAACCGTCACAACTCTTCCGGGATCCATTTACACATAAAAAGGCCATTAAAATCAAATACCTCCCAAATCAATCAAATTATGGTGGTTGTCAAGCCCGTAGGTACAACCACCAACCACATGTATAACTTAACGCGCCGAAAGAACTGATCATTGTCACAATCATGCTGATTCAAACCATTACCAACCGACCCAACTTCCTCTAATTTACTCTTGACCTGCCTTAGAAATAATAATAGCTCCATTCAAAAACATAATGAAACTCGATCAACACTCATCCCGAGTGACCCAAATCACGAGATCACATTGTCTCAATACCCACTTCAAAAACTCAATCCTTAACAACACAACGGACCCAGACTTAGAACCACTATTGGGAATCACCCACTTTGACCGGGTCCCGAGTATAATCAAACTCCAACGCTCTGTTAGCACATGAACACTCCTAAAGAAGCAACCGAATGAATTCTTTTCCTTGCACATCACATCCACAAGAAGCATAAACTCTGAGTCTTCCCAAAACCTGCACATGAATCGATAAGGCAAAATATAGCACACATTCATCAAGTCCTTTGCTTGAATTACCCTGATGTTTTCTTTTCGTAGTCATAAATAATCCACCAATGCACCGATAATTAGAAGTTGCACAAGCAGACAACCACGCGATCCAACCGTAGACGATGGGCTCTCCCACTTAACCTTAAGCTACCATCACATAATGTAGAGCCCAAAATGATTCCTCCTTCTTAGTTACTATGATCTTGCACCGTTAACCCGCCAAATTTCTCGAAATCTTTTGTTAAGATTTTCAGGAACATTCTGAATCACCAGCCACAATCACCTATTCTACCTCTTACCGAGTAGCAAGTAGAATTCTTCGTAGAAGCTTCATCAACATCACACAACCGCTAACCTGCTCACAGGAGATAACACACCTGTGAAATTCCATGCCGACATCTTCCAACGGCACTACACTGGGTACAACTACTACGAAATCAGTAAACCCTCCTGAGCTCACGCTCGTCCACCGGCTTTGCAAATTCATTCATTCTCCATTGACATAAACTGAAAGTCCGACAACACATTCCAAACTCGAGGTCATGTTTCATCCAAATCGATTACCAAGTTTGCACACCCCTCTTCATTTCAAGCAAATTCCTCCTTGACACATTCAATCTTCCTCGATACAGTAGCCACCATCTCAAATAAAATTCATTAACCAAATCACCTCCCATCACGATTCCCAAATCGCCCTAAACTTTCTCAAGGAAAGTGGTTTTCCTGCCACAGAATCCATATGCTACTCTGCCACTCCCACTTCGGTTAAACCACCTCATTTAAGCAACTCCTCGACCTCTGCACTTCATACTTGACTTGCTAGTAATTCAACCACTGCAAGACACCTCCCACATGTCCTTCCTCATTCTTCGGCACCTAATTACTGCCCCAACTCAAAATCGATACGTGCAACACCTAAACTAATAAATTGCTACCAACTCTAAACCTCCTAGAAAATCATCTTTCCTGAGCCATCAACATTAAAAACACCAATTCAATTTCTGAAACCGCTACACACCGCCATCTCTGATAACCGTTTCTCAGGCACAACTTTACAACACCCTGCCCCGAAGGCAAATTGAAGAAGACCATAACACCGGCGAACGTTAATGCATTCAAACAAGGACGACGACACCACATCATAAATGAAATTCCACCACGCTCGAAAATATCAAGTCTCGTTGCTCCATCAACCAAGGCCTGAATATCCATAGTCCGATTGCCTTTCCTCCGTTGGAATTAAATGCTAAACCTCTAAATCATGCACTGGGAAATCCTCCTTTCAAGTCATTCACTGCCTCGACACATAAAAGAGCACCTTACCATCACACCAACATTGTGTGATAACAATGCATAGACATCATAGCAATCCGTGCACAGTCTCGAAACCATAGGAAATACAGATGTTGAGCCGGAACAAAAGAACATCCTTCCACAAGGCGACGATAATAGCCTGCCTGAACACGTAGGGAAAAACATTCTGCACCACATCTACAGTACCACTACAACTCCTGGATGCCCAATTGATAACAAGCGCCCCACATCGCGTAAGATTGAGTAGGAAGAAAATAAAGGCACGAGCCTCGATGAAATCAAATCGCACGATGAGGAATCAAGAAGGGAAGTGCTCCTAACAGCCCTGTAGCCTCTCGAAGATAAGTACAGACGTCTCCGTACCGATCCGCAAGACTCTACTAGACTTGCTTATGACTTGTGAGACCTAAATGAACCTAACGCTCTGATACCAAGCTGACACGGTCAAAAATCCACTATAGGTTGTGATGGCGCCTAACGACGCCGTTAGGCAAGCCAATGGTAATTGATCAACTTAATATCTCATTCTTATTACTTTTGAAATCATAATTTTCATTAATTAAATAGTATAAAATAGAATTTACAGGAAAAAAATGATAATATTACATAAACTACAATAATGAACAACCCCTAGGAACCCCCAAACCCCGGTGTCACAAGTGCATGAGCATCAACTAAGAAGTGTAATAAAAATACAATGTCTGTCTGGAATACAAATTAGACAGGAAAAATATAAATAACTCTGATGGAGACTTTGCAGGCTGGGGATCGTAACATGGAATGCAGCTCACGGTAAAGTCCCCGCAATAGCCAAGCCTTTGCGCGCAAAAGACCACCAGACATATATGTACCTGCACAATAAGTGCAGCAAGAGTAGCATGAGTACGTAAATCAATGCGTACCCAGTAAGTATCTAGCCTAACCTCAGAGAAGTAGTGACGATGGGTCGATATCGACACTTACTAGTGGTCCAATAAGACAGACATAGTAGAAGTAAACGGATGTGAGTTAGAGTAAATAAACAAAATAACAAGTATATATACGTGGTAAAATTCTCCTCTCACCAATAACTCAAGCTCTCGGCTAGTGGTTACCTCCTCAATCGGAGTATATATTATGGACCTCACCAGATAGGTCATCACATTTCAAATTAGGAAAACTCACAAATATACTGGCTTCTTGTCAATTATTACGCACGATTTCATAAGAGTATTTTATAGAAATGCCGAGGCATACGGCCCGATCTCATCATAATATGTGCACTGCCAAGGGTCGAACGGCACGAACCATAGATACATCTATTTTATTGCCGAGGCAAACGATCCGCTCCCATGAGAGTGTGATATATAATCATGCCAAGGCGAACGGCCTGATCCCATCATAATGTGCGCACTGCTGAGGGTCGAACGACAAGAACCATAGATGTATCTATTATACTGCCGAGGCCAACGGCCCGATCCCATTAGAATAAGAAGCTTTAACGGGTCTTTGACCCCACTCATGAATAGACGTGTGAGTTATAAATTTTTAAGGAAAATCTTTTGATAAAAACGCATAACGCGAGAGAAATTCGTAAGAGGAGTACAATTATTCTGCGGCTAATCATGAAGCCCGTCGAATCTCTACAATAGCAAGTCTATCACTCTACACAAGTCTAGTCTTAAGTCGCAACACAAAAATGAAGAAATTTAATAGGCTTGAAACAACTCAAATAGTACAGTTATAGCATGTCAGGAACTTAAATCTACCCGAACATAACACGGATCTAGCTATGTACGGACTCTCGTCACCTCATGCGTACATTGCCCTGCAACAAGCAGCACATATCAAATACATCACCTAGGGGTAGTTTCCCCCCTCAGAGAGTTAGAAGGAGACTTACCTCGCTCTGAAGTTCCATAACCGGCTCCAAAGCTTCTCTAACACCTCAAATCGATGCTCGTCGATCCAAAACTAGTCAAACAATGTGCAAACCAATTAAAATATACTCTAATACCCATAATTAATCAATTTAAACAGTTCCCAACTCCGCTCGAAAAGTCAATAAAGTCAACCCCAGGCCCACGTGCCCGGATTCCAAAAATATTCGAAGATAAACATTACCCATAATAATATGAACTCAAATATATGATTTATTCCCAATTCCATATCCAATTTCATGGTAGAAATCCAAAAATACTAATTTCTAGGTTTTCTACCAAAATCTCAAATTTCTACAAATTCCCATGCTTAAGTCCATGTATAAACCTTCTGTTTAACTCACAATGTGAAGAAATCACTTACCCCATAATAGAAGATGAAAATGACACTCCAAAATTACTTCAAAATCGGCTCTCATGGACAAAATAAAGTGAAAATGAGCCAAACCCTCGATTTGAAAAGAACACTGCCCAGTCCGATCTTCTTCGCGAACGCGGCACTGCCCTCGCGTTCGCGAAGTACAACCTGCTTCAGCTCCAAATTCCTCCTTTGTGATTGCGAAGAAAGGCTCGTGAACACGATGCCTTTCCAGGCCTGTCCATTGCGAATGTGGAACCATCCTCGCGAACGCGTAGGCCAAAAACTTCCCAGGCCCAGCTTATCATACGCGAACGCGACCGGTCAATGGTGAATGCGGAGCACAACTGCCCAGACCTTCGCGAACGCGACTTCCTTATTGCGAACGCCTAGAACAAAAGGGCCCAATCCAAAATTCCTTCTTTACGAACGCGTGAGGCCCTTCACATTCGCGAAGAACAACACCAGCACCAGCAAACCAGCAATAGCAACTTAGTCAAACTTGGTCCGAAACTACTCCGAAACACACCCGAGGTCCCCGGGACCCCGTCGAACCACACCAGCTAGTCCCAAAACATGAAAGGAACCTGCTCGAGGCCTCAAATCACACCAAACAACATCAAAACGACGAATCGATAATCAAAATCCTTCTTTAAACTTTCAAACTTCCAAACGTCGACAAACGCGTCCGAATCATATCAAAACATTCTGGAATGACGCCAAACTTTGCATGCAAGTCACAAATCATGATACGAAACTATTCTAAGGCTGGAAAGCCCAAACGGACATCGATAACATCAAAATCTACTTTAAACCAAACTTATGAAATTCTTAAATTTTCAAAATGCCTATTTTCCATAATAAGTGCCGAAATACTCCCGGACCACCCGATACTCAACCCGAACATACGCCCAAGTTCGAAATCATCATACAAATTTATTGGAACCTTCAAATCTCGACTCCGAGGTCGTTTACTCAAAAGTCAAACCTTAGT
The DNA here is from genome assembly GCA_002018475.1 of Nicotiana obtusifolia. Lineage (NCBI taxonomy): Eukaryota > Viridiplantae > Streptophyta > Magnoliopsida > Solanales > Solanaceae > Nicotiana > Nicotiana obtusifolia. The sequence goes on along the minus strand of MCJB01018927.1, from coordinate 47,286 downwards.
CAATTCTCCTAACTTAAAGCTTCCGAAATTAGAATTTTCCATCTGAATCAACTCTGAACTTCCCGAAATTCGATTCCGACTACGCTTACAAGTCATAAAACATGATGTGAAGCTACTCAAGGCCTCAAACCGCCGAGCAACGCGCTAGAGCTCAAAGTTGGATCTTTACAATTTACTATACCACCTGACAATTTACTGTTTTTGTGATGCATAGGCATAGTTTAGTTATCATTCCGTTATAAAAGTTAATTCTACAATTTTGATATTGCTTATGCTTACTTAAGTAGCACTGCCATAATGAATGTGGTGACAGGCACCATATTAAGGAAAGCACTGCTAAATGTTGTTGATGTGTATTCCAGCCCAAGTAGGAAGAAATATTGAGTGAGTGTACCCCTGAAATTAAAACAGCTCTTTATCAGAATTTGTTGTGATTCACTAGAGCATAACATAATATCTATTGAAATAAATAACAATATGAAACTTTATCATAAAAATAATCAGGAAAACTCACCCCAGCAGTGCACTGATAAACAGAGAACAGATAATGCGAGCCGTCAATTTTGATACCACATTTCTGCAAGGCGAGTAAAGATGTTATTCTTCTCGCTGCTTTGAGGAATAAATATTCTAAGCATTTAACTTATATATACTAACACCGCAAATAGGGACGGAGTTAGGTTTTGAACTTTGTGAGTCCTAAATTCTAAAATGACAATATCAGATGGTAGTAATTAGGTTTTAAATTTAATTTTTTATATATATATTTGGTGAATTTCTTAATACAAATATAAAGTTTGGACAAAAGTTATTGGGTTCGACTGAACCCATATGTCGATCTCTAACTCCGTCCTTAAACTGCAAATAATATTTACATTATTATTTAATATGTAATAGCAAGTTGTCTATCTTATTTTTCATGTAAATAGCTACACTTACTTTGCGTTGATTGAACAATGATATATACTGACAATGTTAAAATTATTCACATATTCACTGTAATTTAACTTACTACAACAGGTTGCTTTCCTTATATTTCAAAGTAACTTGTTTCACATATTTTAGGCAGTTACTTGTCATTATTGTTAAGGTGATCCCATAATATACAAATTATATTATCAGCGTATAAAAATTAAACTCAGACCGTTCGAAGAACCATGCTAGGGGCTAAGAAAATAGCAGAAACTACAAGTCTGTATGTTGATGCCACCAATTGGTCCATTCCTCCATTGAGGACTTTCTTGAAAAGTGCATTTACAGCAGCAAGACCAAATTCTACAATAATCATTGCAAAAACTGTCTTCCATTTCTGAAGGCATTCAGCAATCCGTTGGAATATTACTAGGCTATAATACAAATTTCCTTAAGTCTTTCTTGTTTGGTTAGCCACATTTAAATGCAGAAATGAGCTATAACATATATAGTAATCATCCAGGAAGTAAAAGGAATATGAAATCAATTCTTTTATATCACATCATTATTTTTATGCAAAAGTGTCTAATTTTATAAAAGTCTTTAGCTGTTTTTTACTACTTTTTAAATGAAACATTCCCATATGTTACAGATTGTTCGAATATATAACTTTATTAGCTATTATTCAATGCCTCATTAGCTTATAATGACCAAACAAATTGCTCACAAGTTTCATATTTTAATTCTCCATTTTAGTAATAAGTTTGACTCTTAGAAGAACATAACTACTAGTGTTTTAATGTGACCCTTTTTTATAATCGAGAAATTTTCAAAAACTAGCTAATAGCGTATGGTTCGAGACTCAATGGATATGGACTCGCCCTCCATCCCTTTCTGCTTCAAATGCCAAGCTTTTGTCTATGAGAGGGCTCGAAACCATGCCATACGCCTAACTCATATATCACACGTTGTGTTCTTACCACAATTACACGAAGCCTAGTGCCACGATCCTAATTTTCCTCCGTAAGATGTCGTGATGACACATAATCTCTAAGAGTAGGTAAGCCTAACACTTACTGAGTAAGTAATAGATTTTTAACCAAATAACTATTAAGCATGAAACAGAAGTTTCTATAATAAGCCAACAGTCTCAACATGATACAATATCCCAAAACTGGTAGTACAAGTCATAAACTTTTCTAAAAGTCACTAGCAATAACAATACATTAATGTCCCGGAATAATAGGAAACAATGAAAATAATATACAACAGAAGGTGTCTTCGGAGCCTGCGAATGTCAAGCAGGTATACCTTGAAGTCTCCAGCCGCGCAGACATAAATCCCAAACCAACTCGATCAAGAGTACCTGGATCTGCACAAAAATGTGCATAAGCGTAGCATGAGTACACCACAATGGTACCCAATAAATATTAAGCCTAACCTCAGTAGAGTAGTGACGAGGCCAAGTCAAGAAACCTACCAGACATGCAAATTTGTGCAGGATGTAACTTATAGCTACCAATGGAAAGAACGTCAATGTATAGCAGAAGGATCACAAATTACAATCAACAGTAAAAATAGTGGGAGCACGAATGGCAACGAGAAACAACCAAGTAATTAAGCAACAATATAGTCGGGGTACAGATGAAATATGAATGAATTCAAGTAAGGAAAACCGATGACAACTCAATCAATCAAATCATTCCTAATGCACGAATTTCAACAAGAACTACCCAAGGTACCACTCCTCGTAATCTCAAATCATAAGTCACAACTTCCAAGCCTTACACACATGGCACCTTGTGCCCATATTTTTCAAATCACTTTTGCACGGCAAAATCCACGTGCTACCAGGTACGTAGTATCCGTGTCAAATGCTAATAAACACTATTTGAGAGATCTAATTATATACAATAAGGTAAAATTACAGTTTCTGAACTAAGTAGGAAATCAATGAGAAAATGAGTTTATTTTAGAAATTATTTAGGTGAAGAAAATAATTTTTCAAATAAAATAAAGCATCGGATAAGGTACTAAATTTAATATAGAATTTATTAAATTAAAACATAATAATAATAATAATAATAATAATAATAATTCTTTTTAAGTAAAGTAAAAACATCAGAAAGGGTAAGGAGATTAAGTTGAGAAATCAATTAAAGTGAAATATGATGACTATTAAAAATAGTAAAATACCGAATGAAACGATGAGTTTTAACTTAAGAGTCACATAAGATAAGAATGTTAATAATGCTGGAAAACGTATTCACGAAACCGAAGCACTAATGACTTTGCGTTTTTATTGAAGGTTTTGATAATCAACAAACCATCATTGACAAATCGCCGAAGATTGCTATGGACTTCGTTGGGACTACGAGTCAAGCTTTCAAGACGTTAGATACAAGTCGATGAATGGAACAAGTTGTTGAAGCAAAAAAGATTGAAGGTTGAAGATCAAAAGATTGAAGACCGACGATGTTGTCTTGAGTCTTAATGTGATCTCGAACTAACTCTCATTTTTAAGAACTTGGCTCAAAGTCTAAAAACGTTTTCATAATATTAAAATAAACTTTGAAACATTTTTTAAATCAATTGGTTTTTCAAAATAGACCAAAATTGGTCAAATCGATGTTGGAACAGGACAACAATCGATTGTCTAGAGGTGACAATCGATTATTGAATAAACACTGGCCAACAATCAATTGTCTAGAGGTGACAATCGATTGTTGAACTCCAGTGGGCTCCAACAATCGATTGTCAAAGTTACCGTTGGAGTCCAACGGCTAGTTTTTGCTAACAATCGATTGTCTATACTTAATAATCGATTGTTGGCAACGGACAGAACATTCTTTTGTCCCCTAAACTCTTGTTTAATGAAATAGGAGCCTAGCCATTGCTCCCAACGGTAACATGAGGCTTTTGGGTTATAAATAGACCCCTTCAAGCCTCATTTGAAACACAACACTTCTCCATAATCATAAGATTTCATTGCTTCAAGTTTTCATAATTATTCAAGCTATTTTGAGCCATTTCTTGAAGATAAGAGTTGTGTTCTTGAGTGTATATTATTTCACTCCATCTACTCTTTTGAGAGAATTTTTTTTGAGTGATTTTTGTGTTGTCCTATACCTTTGGGAGATTGTCCCTTGTTGTAGTAAGGAAGAGATTCTTCCTTGATTGTTGACGAAGCTTGTGTGACTCAAGCGTTCGTGTTTTGTTTGTTGACGAAGCTTGTGCGACTCAAGCATTCGTGTTGTAAACGATTTGTTAGGCACCCAGAAGCTTAACGAAGGAAGTGATTCTTCCTTGGTTGTTGACGAAGCTTGTGTGACTCAAGCGTTCGTGTTGTAAACGGTTTGTTAGGCACCCGCAAGCTTAGCGAAGATAGTGAAATACTCGAGAGAGTCTCTCGAGGAGTGGACTAGCTACAAGTTGTAGTGAACCACTATACATCAGTGTGTACGTTCCTCTTTTAAATTCCACACTTTATTCCTCGCTCTTTTATTTTCGCACTTACGCTTTTAATTCTTCATTTATATTGCGAAAATTTTTAATCGTTCCTTACAACGCTATTCACCCCCCCCTCTAGCGTTGGGCGTATTTTCTAACAAATAATTCTTTTACTTAAAACCGCTAAATTACCAACAACTTAACAGGGCATGAGATAATGACTCGGCGTAGTAAATTCATCTTAAAAATTAATTCACCAAAATGATAATAATAGGAAGGGATGATAGGAAATGACGGCAAAGCAGTAAACTAATGAAAACAAATCAATCCTCGAAATCAGTAAACCCAGAAATATCAGTCCTCATAATCTCATATGATAAATATCAAAAGCTAACACAATACAACAATGAATACAACACATACAATCCCTTGCGGCGCGCAACCCAATCCCACCGTACAAACACAATCCTCCCTTATTTCACCATATCAATATCAAGAATAACGTATAAAATCCATTGCAGCATGCAACCCGATCCCACCGTATCAATATCAAATCCTTCCTTATTTCACCATATTATATAATCCTCCCTTATTTCACTCGTTGCAGCGTGCAACCCGATCCCACCGTATTATCATTTATCAATATCACAATCCTTCATTATTTCACCCATTGCGGCGTGCAACCTGATCCACAAGCAATTTTAATTAACAACAACAATCCAATAACTCAATTTACATGAACTTCTATAATCAAATGGTATGAGTATATAACAATAAAGGAACCATGTAATAATCAAAGAAATGCAACAATTACTACCAAAAATAACAGGTCAAATAAAGCACATGACAACTAAGGTGTGCAAGTAAAATAGTTAAGACAATTAGCAAATAGGTACGGAATCGTGGAGGAGACTCAACAATTTAGAGGTAGCAAGACGATAAGGAAGGCAATAACTTCAAGTAAACCATAAAAGGTCAAAATGACGAGTAAGAGGTACACTAAGTGCTAACAATGTCAAATAGAGTTATGTCAGAATAGATTAACAACGAGATATCACATGTTATGACAATTCAATTATAGGCCGTGTACCCACTCGTCACCTTGCGTACACGGCTTTCTATAACGAGTCGACCGGTCGTTTTGAGCATTTGCACTTCACTCAGTAGTTTGAGGGCATAAGTAGCACTGTATGATGTATTATGACTTGTGTGAATCATCGGTTTTGGTTTTTAGGTTATTCCGAATTGATTTGGAAGAAGGAATTTCATTGATGAAGCTTTAAGTTGGAAGAGTTGACCAAGTTTAACTTTTGTGAATTTGACCCCACGACGAAGTTTTGAAGGCTTCGTTAGGTCCGTATGGTGATTTTGGACTTGGGCGTATGCCTGGATTTGCATTTGGATATTTTTAGAAACTAATTGGCGAAATTTGGAAATTTGAAGGTTTGGAAAGTTTGTAAGTTTGACCAGAAGTTGACTTTGTGGATATCGGATTTGGATTGAGGTTCCGAGAATTGGTAAAGAGCTTCGTTATCTTATTTTGGACTTGTGTGCAAATTTTGGGTTCATTCCGAGTTGATTTGATATGTTTTGGCACGAGTTCTGGAAGTTGAAAGCTCACTACCTGCCAGTTGAGATACGACGAGCTAGAGCTCATAAGTTCTTGAACCTTCGACAAGGTAATATGAGTGTGCGAGAGTATAGTATGTAGTTTGATTATTTAGCAAGGTATGCTCCCTATATAGTGGCCGAGATGAGCGATAGGGTGCACCTGTTCGTGAACGGATTGGGACCACATCTGATAAATGAGTGCACGACAGCCTCCTTGATAGAGGGCATGGATATTTCCCGTATTCAGGCTTATGCCCAGACACTAGAGGATCGTAAGCGCCAGCAAAGTGCAGACAGGGAGCAGGATAGGGGCCAGCATAAGAGGGCGAGATTTGCGGGGTATTCTAGTTACTTCCGAGGTAGTGTCAGACCCCAGTATTCGAGGAATTTGGCGCCATCTATAACTAGTGCCCCTCCACGCCTTCAGAGGCCTCAGTATGATCAATTTACCTATTCTGGTTTAGGCCAGGGTTCGTGGGCATCAGGCTCACAATATCATCGGGATACTAGTCAGACGAGACCCCCAACACCTCGTTGTGATCAGTGCGGCAAGGCTTACGTTGGACTGTGTTGTCGAGGTTCTGATGTATGCTATTCTTGTGGACAGCCTGGCCATATGAGGCGGGATTGTCCTAACAGAGGAGGTGGTGATATGGCTCAGCCGACTGGATCTGTGGCTGGTTCTTCCTCATCAGTTCGACCTCCAGTACGGGGTTTTCAGCAGCCGACAGGTCGTGATAGAGGTAGAGGTGGAGTGCCGAGTTTGAGTGGTACTCAAAATCGAGCCTATGCTCTAGTAGGTCGGCAGGATCTCGAGTCATCTCCGGATGTTTTTACAGGTATATTGTCTGTGTTTTCTTATGATGCATATGCGTTGATTGATCCGGGATCTACATTATCATATGTTACACCCTTTGTGGCTAAAAAGTTTGGCGTCGAACCTGAATTAATAAGTAACCCACTTGCGGTATCTACTCTGATAGGAGAATTAGTGATTGCTAGAAGGGTATATAGAGGTTGTACAGTGATGATTTGTAGTCGTCAAACCTCGGCGAATTTATTTGAGTTAGAAATGGTTGATTTCGATGTGATAATGGGAATGGACTGGTTGGCCTCATGCTATGCAAATGTTGATTGTCGTACGAAGATGGTTAGGTTTCAGTTTCCTGGTGAACCCGTCATCAAATGGAAGGGGAACATTGCTACGCCGAAAAGTATGTTTATTTCCTATCTTAAGGCAAGGAAGATGATCTCAAAGGGTTACATTTATCATCTCGTTCGCGTTAAGGATGCGGAGGCGAAGCCGCCTACCCTACAATCAATCCCCGTGGTCAGTGACTTTCTGGATGTTTTCCCAGATGAACTCCCAGGTCTTCCTCCTGAAAGGGAGATTGAGTTTAGCATTGATGTGTTGCCTGACACTCAACCCTCTATCCCTCCATACAGGATGGCCCCGGCAGAGTTGCGAGAGTTGAAAGTGCAGTTGAAGGACTTGCTAGATAAGGGCTTCATTAGGCCTAGCACTTCACCTTGGGGTGCGCCAGTCTTGTTTGTGCGGAAGAAAGACGGGTCGTTAAGGATGTGTATCAATTATCAACAGTTGAATAAGTTTACTATAAAGAACAAATATCCACTTCCAAGGAATGACGACCTATTTGACCAACTCCAGGGTACCAAGTATTTTTTCAAGATTGACTTACATTCAGGGTATCATCAGGTGAGGGTCAAGGAGAAGGATATTCCAAAAACAGCCTTCCGGACAAGATATGGGCATTTTGAGTTCTTGGTAATGTCGTTTGGGCTAACAAATGCCCTAACAGCTTTTATGGATCTCATGAATAGTGTATTCAGGCCCTATCTAGATGTGTTCGTGATTGTATTTATTGATGACATTCTGGTGTATTCTCGTTCAAAGACAGAACATACGGGCCACTCGCGAATAGTATTACAGACCCTTCGGGATCGTAAGTTGTATGCTAAGCTCTCCAAATGTTAATTCTGGCTAAACTCAGTAGCATTCATTGGCCATGTGATATCTGACGAGGGTATTAGTGTTGACATTCAAAATATCGATGCAGTGAAAAATTAGCCAAGACCTACAACACCGTCAGAGGTCCACAGTTTTCTAGGGCTAGCAGGATATTATAGGAGGTTTGTAGAAGGGTTTTCCTCTATATCAGCCCTATTGACTAAGTTGACACGGAAAGCTACCAAGTTCCAATGGTCCGACGCTTGTGAACATAGTTTCCAAGAGCTAAAGGATCGGTTGACCTCCGCGCCAGTGCTTACCCTCCTAGAAGGAACAGAAGGGTATGTGGTATATTGCGATGCTTCAGGTGTAGGTTTGGGGTGCGTATTGATGCAACGTGGGAAGGTGATTGCTTATGCATCAAGACAATTAAAGAAGAATGAAAATAATTACCCGACTCATGATTTGGAATTGGCTGCAGTAATTTATGCTTTGAAGATTTGGCGGCACTATTTATATGGTGTCCATGTTGACATCTACACAGATCACAAAAGTTTACAATACATCTTCAAGCAGAAGGAGTTGAATATGAGACATCTTAGGTGGCTTGAATTACTGAAAGATTACGATGTCGAGATATTGTACCATCCCGGTAAAGCCAATGTTGTGGCAGACGCTCTCAATCGTAAGTCAATGGGAAGCCTAGTACACATTGAGTCAAGTAGACAAGGGTTGACAAAAGAGCTTCATCAACTAGCCAATACAAGAGTCAGATTGTTAGACTCGGATGACGGAGGTGTTACTATACAGAATACGTCAGAATCATCTTTGGTAACCGAGGTAAAAGCACGGCAATATGAAGATCCTACCTTAGTACGATTGAGAGAGAGCGTCCAGCAGTGTAAAATTACGGTTTTTGAGGTTGGAGGAGATGGGGCACTAAGATATCAGGGCCGATTATGTGTGCCTAATGTAGAAGGGTTGCGAGAGAAGATTATGATTGAAATCCATCAGTCCCGATATTCCATCCATCCCGGTTCGACAAAGATGTATCATGACATTAAGGAGTAGTATTGGTGGGATAACATGAAGAAGTCTATTGCAAAATTTGTAGCCCAGTGCGCTAATTGTCAACAAGTAAAGATTGAGCATCAGAAACCTGGTGGATTGATTCAAAATATAGAAATTCCGACCTGCAAAAGGGGGGGTGATTAATATGGATTTCATTGTTGGGTTACCTCGCTCTTATCATAAGTTTGACTCCATCTGGGTGATAGTTGATCGACTAACAAAATGTGCCCATTTTCTGCCAGTTAAGACAACTTACACAGCTGAAGACTATGCGAAGCTGTATATCAAGGAGATTGTTAGGCTTCATGGTATGCCGGTGTCTATTATATCAGACCGAGGAGCTCAATTTATGGCTAACTTTTGGAGGTCTTTTCAGAAGGGTTTAGGCACACAAGTGAATCTCAAAACGGCATTCCATCCACAGACTAATGGACATGCTGAACGTACCATCCAGACACTTGAAGCTATGCTACGAGCATGTGTTCTAGATTTTAAGGGGAACTGGGATGATCACCTGGCACTCATAGAATTCGCCTACAATAATAGTTACCATTCCAGTATTAAAATGGCTTCGTACGAGGCACTGTACGGGAGGAGATGTAGGTCACCAGTTGGATGGTTCGAAGTCGGTGAGACAGAATTATATGGGCCTTGATTCACCAAGCCATTGAGAAGGTGAAAGTGATACAAGAGCGATTGAAGACGGCCGAAAGCAGGCAAAAATCTTATCCGATGTCCGACGTCGTGACCTGGAATTTGAGGTTGGTGATTGGGTTTTCTTGAAGATCTCACCGATGAAGGGTGTTATGCGTTTTGGGAAGAAGGGTAAACTGAATCCACGGTATATCGGGCCGTACGAAATTCTTCGACGAATTGGACAGGTTGCTTATGAGTTAGAATTGCCATCTGAATTAGAATTTGTCCATCCGGTATTCCACGTATCTATGTTGAGGAAATGTATTGGAGACCCTTCTCGGGTCGTCCCTATCAAAGATGTACAAATTACAAGGGATCTATCATATGAAGAAATGCCAGTAGCTATATTAGACCGACAAGTCCGTAAGCTAAGAAAAAAGGATGTAGCTTCCGTTAAAGTATTGTGGAAGAACAAGAATACGGACGAAATGACATGGGAAGCAGAGGATGAGATGAAGTCTAAATACCCTTACTTGTTCCAGAATGGAGATAACGAGGGTGCCGGGGGAACGCAGGACGTATTAAAAGGAGAAATGTCTCTATGAGGTAAGCAATAACTTGAGAATACTCTTTCTTAATTGAATGGGTCGTCAGATTTTGTGAGTTTTTTCGGGTTCCGAGGTATGGGCCCAGGTTGGACTTTTGTGATGATTTTTGGGCTTTGATTAAAGATTCGACCTTTATCGATTGGGTTTGTTTCCTTGTCATTATTTGATGTATTTGAGTTGCTTTTGTCTAGTTTCGAGCCGTTCGGAGGTCCGTACGTGCGAGATGGCATTTTTGGAGCATCATTTGGCTTGCTTGGTATTGTGTTTGGCTTGTTCGAGGTAAGTAAACTTCTAAACTTGGTGCTGAGGATATGAAACCCCGAATTGTATGTTACGTGATTGATGTGGAGGTGACGCGCATTCTAGGTGATGGGCGTGTGGGTGTGCACCGTATAAATTGTGATTTAGTCAATTCCATATAACTGTATAACTATCTTCCCTGGATATTTTCACTGTACTCTATGTGTTAGAATACATGAGCTGTAATTCGTGCTAGAAATAACAACAGAAATGATCTCAGTGGATCCCAATAATACCAACATATGCCTAGAAATCATGCTTAGGCATATGTTGGTATTATTGGGACCCACTGAGATCATTTCTGTTGTTGAATTATATGTTTAAATTGAAGTTTCGTACTTAGTCATATTTATTCATTGAATATCATATCTCAGTCTCTATTGCTCTTTATTGATACATCATATCATCATTTTTGGGCTAGTTTCATGACATTGTGAGCTCGAGAGACTGGAGAGTTTGATGATTGAGTGAAGCCGAGAGCCTGTTTGTGAGTGATATGTATGATATCGGGCTGCACGCCGCAGCATGTTTTATGATTTATGCCTGAATCTGGCTTATTGTAGCGTTTGAGCTGAAGGAGCCCCTCCAGAGTATGTACACACCCCCAGTGAGCACAGTTGATTTATATTGAGGGATGGATCTTCCCTGACCATGGATCTTGCCCGAATCATTTATATTTGGGAATGGATATTTCCCTGGGGTGGATTGGTCTTATACAGTTCTGAGTGATTGACTGTCAGGTGATATATATATATATATATATATATATATATATATATATATATATATATATATTTGAGATGGATCTTCCCTGGACTGGATTGGCCATATACAGTTAGGGGTGTTCATAAAAACCTGAAAAACCGACCAAAAAAATTGTTACTTTTCAGGTATGTTATGGTTTTAAATTTATTATTATATCTATATCTATCTATCTATATATATATATGTTACAACCCATATTTATATACGTTAGATTACGCCGTAAGATAGTCTACATAGGTCCGAGAAGAGATTACCTTTGAGATAATAAGAATTTAGTCCTATTGGTCTTAAATGATGCAAGGGTGTATAAGGGTGGTTAACAAGTATTAGAAGATAAACGAATTAAGGATATTGTAACTCATATTTTTGGGTAAATCGAGAGGTGATTAACATTACCAAGAGGTCATGTTTTAAGGTATTTGAATCATATAATATTCGTTTCATAAGTCTTGAAGTCAAATGAGTTATGAAACAAAAGTCGACAAAGGTTGTCGCAACTTGGGTTCATAATTGTACTTAAATATTAGGTCAAATGTTTCTAAGCTTTTCTCCCAATTTACAAGGAATTACGGGGTGATCTACCTACCAAATTAAATATCTATGAGTCTAGTTTCCAACACATCAAACTGTTCATCCATACGATCTGAGAATTGGGAGATATTTGCGTTTTTGCAAGACTGCGCCAAGCACCTCTCTATGAGGCCCACATAGGTGGTTTAAGACATATGGATATATATATATATCACGCCTCAACCCCGTTTTAAGTCATTTGTTTTCAGTATATTCAGAGCTTAGAACCCCTAAGAACATCCTCTCAAGGTTCTCTCATGATCCAAGACCAAAACAAAGGGCAAACAACACAAATCAAGTGTCGGAAATCCCGTGGCGCTGGTAAGTTCCTTTTCCCTCTTGTTGTTGCTGATTTTTGTGTTGTTCCAGCTCGTGTGGAAGGTTGTTTTAAGTTGGTTGTGTTCTGTAAAATACCCCCTCAAGTTTAAATATCAACCCTAGGTAATTTCAAGTCTTCTAAAGTGATTCTAGTACCGAAAAATGCTAATTGATTGCTAGCTTCGCTTCCTTGTTCTTGTGGCAGCATTGAAGAGATATTTCGTGGTCAATTAAGGGCCATTTGGAGTTGTTCTATCTGTTTAAAGGTAAGGAACCTCTTATCCTACATGTATTTAAGATTATCCAAGTTACGGCTCAGTCGTTGAAGCTAGAACTTGTGAGATATACGTCGGAAGGCTTGCTAGTAATGTTGTTGGTTGTTGGACCATTTTGGGAGGCTTAATATGATTATTATTGATGTTGTTTGGGCTGTTTGGTGATTGTGGTAACTTGTGGGAAGTCATATATATAGGGGAGGTGCTGTCCGTTTCATCGTAAAATAGGTTACAATTGATACATAATAGTTACGACGCTTAAACGATAACGGTAGTGTCATTTCTCTTATTGTAGACTAAGGAGTCGTGGAAGTTTCATAGCTTGAGATTGGGAAGTATATACAAGGTATGTGAGACTTGTTTCTTTCTTTTGCACGACTCTGATTATACACAATGCAATGAACGAGCCCCCAAAGATGTTCTACTCTTAGAAGCTAGGAGTGCTTATATTGTTTCCCCTCTTATGAGAGGATTGATGTATGTTGTTCCTTCGACCTTCGTCATTTTTGAAAGGTTCAGAAAGTGTGATTCCTATGGGTCCAGCATGCATTATCTATTTTACTCTACCGAGCCACGCTATAGTCGGCCGGGTAAGCACCTATTGTGCAACTATACATATGTATATGTTTTACTCTACTTAGTCGCGCTATAGTCGATAGCTATTTTACTCTACCGAGCCGCGCTATAGTCAGCCGGGTATGGCACCTATTGTACAACCACTGGTCAGTTGGGTATGATGATGATGAGGCCCACAGAGGCATGTATATATATATATATATATATATGATGATTTTAAACAGGATATATGTATATGCATATGCACATCAGGCATTTCATGGTCAATCGCCCTCAGAGGCATTCAGATGATACAGGTTATATGTTTCTTATCTCGACGCTTATTACTGTTCTTATATTATGTTTTCTCGTCTTACATACTCAGTACCTTATTCGTACTGACGTCCTTTTATTTGTGGACGCTGCATGTCGTACTGCAGGTCCGGATAGACATATAGGCGAAGCTCCCCCACCACAGCAGGCTGCCAGTTCAGCGGTTATTGGCGAGTTCCCTCCTCCGGACTTGCCGTAGTCTTGGTATGCATTTTTGTTATAGGCATTATGGGTATGTCGGGGCCCTGTTTCGGCAATGCTGCATCACTTATGTTCCTTTAGAGGCTCATAGACAGGTGTCGACTCATGTACAGTTGGGATTGCCTTGTCGGCAAATTTATTTTGTCGTATAGTTTTTCATGATAGCCTTGTCGGTCATGTTATATATATGTTTATGTCATCATCTGGAAGGACATGGTTATGTCATTATCATGGGATTATTGTCTGCCAATTATACTGATCTCATTGGCCCTTATAGGTAATAAGAAAGGTTAGATAAAATGCACGTTGGTACTCGGCAAGTAAGGCCCGGGTGCCCGTCATGGCCCTCCGGTTAGGGTCATGACATATATATATATATATATATATATATATACAGACACACACACACACACACATTATTACAGTATTTTCA
>MCJB01018927.1:0-33184 GCA_002018475.1 Nicotiana obtusifolia | reverse complement strand
ATATATATATATTGTTATGGATGTGATTCCAGATTTTAACATATGGTTATGTGGTACTGCTAGATCTAGGTTCAAACTCACGGATCTCTTTATTTATGGTTAAATTTGAGAGTTGTTCTTTCTTTATCTTATTATAGTGTAAAGATGTCAGATCTGATGATAGATCTGCATATCTACTGATTCTTTTCCATAAAATAGTTAAATATATGCTTGTATTACGAAGAATATTTGAAATGGCACTGGGATCCTTTCGGATCTGCACTGTAAGCGTGGTTCCCAGGGATTATGGAGAGGTGATGCCTGTAAATGTACCTGGTAGGCTTGCAGATGGTTTAAAAAATCTTTGGGTCATTTAGAAGTAATTCTTTGTAGAACAATCATAAACATTAGCCCGTTTGAGTAAAAGAATTAGTATCTTACAGACCTACCCTCCATATCTAATACTAAGCACTATAGTAAGATAAAATCTGAACAGACCTCTTACAAGGCCTTAAAAGCTATAGATCTATGAAGTTTAACACCATATCTGACTCTTCCACATACAGTAGAGTTGAGAACTTGAATAACTTCTTTATAAAACCACTTGGTCTCTCGAGCCAAGGATAGGAAGCTTTTTAATCATTCAAATGTCTTACTTTCACTCACTCTCATCTAGATCTATGAGTTTTTCTTCTTCCTCCTCTTCTTCCAATTTTAAGCTCAAAGAAGAGATTAGTTTCTCTGATTTGCAGCAATCAATTGACGACTGAAAAATCCTCAAACATCCCCAGTCAATAATTTACAAGTCTCAAAAATGGAGCTTGACAAGTGATTATCACATGTCTACCATTGAGCAAACTATTCCTCTGGAATCATACAATGAGAAAATCAAACTTCTCAATATCAAATCTATTAAAAAATATAGGAAGAAATATAATTACATCCATTTTGGTTTAGTACAAATAGCCGCTAAACCTTTATCTAGAGAAGGACTGGACACATCACTCCTACTCTGTCTTAGAGATTCTAGATTCATAGAATTCAATGATTCGTTGCTAGGAATGGTGGAAACCAGTCTTTGCAATGGACCAATTTATTTCGACTGTTTCCCTAACTTTACAGTCTCCCTTAAGGACAAAAATATTTTAGATGTCTTGACCCCAAATGTTAAGACTTCTAATTATAAGACTAAGGCTGGCTCTCTTCCAGTAGCAATTATTTACAGAATCCAATATAAGGCAATGAGTTCTGCCTTTAACCATGGAGCTATGAGAACTACTCACAAAGGTGAAACAGTTCTCTTCCAGACAGACCTGCAAAGGTCTCATCTGTCTATCCCAAGGCCAATCTCTTGGAATCAGGTTTCCCTCCCGGAAAACTAGCTTCTGCAGGATGCCACTCCTGCTCAAAATCCACAAAACACGACGATTTCCCAGATCCAACAACTCCCTTCCGGATCTGTACTAGTTTTCTTTCTGAGGTCCCTTAGCCAAAGAGTAAGTTCCTCTGCCTCTTCGCAATATGAAATTCCACCGATTCATTCTGCTAGACATTCAGTGTCTTCATATCCTACTAGAATCGAGACAGTAGACTTCGAATCTAGAGTTCCACAAGCTAGGTATAAGGTAGAAAAACCAGAAACGGTTCCCTCTACCGACACTACCTACAACCGACCAGATTCTCCTACCTATACGTCACTAGGTGCGGAATTAGGAGATGAGAACATCATTGGTGCTTTGGAGATAGAATTCGAAATAGATAAAAAAAGGTCTCCAAAAGGAATTTTACTCTCCTGAAAATCTTTTCAAAAGAACTTGATTTTTAGAAAAATACAAAGGAGAAGAAAGTAAGAAAATTTAAACAATTTTCTATGATAGTCTAGATGTCATTAAACAACAAATTAATTTCTTTGAATCGTTTGAAATATATGCTGATTATAACACGATCGACTTCCCTTTTTCAAACTCAATTAATGTTTCAAAAATATGGAAAACCCATACTGGCGAAGAAGTTATTTCCGAACTTCCTCCGTCACAAGGATTTTCGACAAGTTTGCTAGCAGCTCCGTTACAGCCTCACCTTTCAAAAAGAGAGCTGATACTGAGCCGATTACTAGCAAAGATATTAAAAATATTTTTGAATAAAATAATTACACTAACAAGTATTTACAAACTCTTGGAGAATACTTGGTTTCAAATTCATCTTCAGCTTCTCTGAAGAAACCAACAGTAGGAACCTCTACTCCTACAACTCCTTTATTTAAACCGTACGAGATCCCTAGGACCCATACTAGAGAACTTTTTATGCACCGCTCTACAGATTCTCCCAAACACTCTGTACTACAACAGAGAATAGCGGAAATAGAAAAATCCTTAACAATCCAGGACACTCCTGTCCGACAGACGGAAGATTCTTCTTCTAAGATCATATGAGCTCTAGGAGATACCGATTCAGATAATGAATCTGAATAATTTTCACAAATTTCTGTAGAAGACAAGCCTCCTATAGAAATGCCACCTATTAAGTCTGAATTTTCTAACTGGCAAAAGCCTCAAAAACTCTATTACCCTAGAGCTACACATCCAGATGTAGTCTTAGAAGAAAGACCCAACACCATGCAGAATAATTATAATGCTCATAATATCTATGAGTGGAATATCGATGGATGTTTCGAATATAATATTCTTGCCAAATTACAGCAAATGACCATGGCAGCAACTGCTTACAAAACCTCCCACAACTGTTCCGACCACAGTACTACCCATGTCTTAGTCACTGGTTTTACAGGCCAACTTAAGGCATGGTGGGATACCCACTTAAGTGACGAGTAAAAACAACAAATTTTCCAAGCCGTGAAATTAGATGAATTAGGACAACCAATCCTAAAAGATGGTGAAACAATTCCTAATTCTATCAACACGTTGATTTACACAATCATCAAAACATTCGTAGGTTGCCCAGGTATCTTTAGAGAAAAATCCTCTGAAATACTTAACAACCTCAAGTGCAAAACTCTTTCAAATTTTAGGTGGTATAAGGATTCCTTCTTGAACAGGATCTACGAAAGACCAAATGGGAATCTCCCTTATTGGAAAGAGAAATTCCTAGATGGCTTGCCTAAGTCCCTTAGAGATTTAGTCAAAGAAGAATTTCAGAATCAATATTCCGGTGATATTGTTCCTTACGATCAAATCACCTATGGCCAGATAGTTAGCCAAATTCAACAAGTTGCTCTTAAAATCTGTAGGCAAGACAAAATGCTTACGCAACTTGCCAAAGATAGGGCACAAAGACGTAGGGACTTAGGATGTTTTTGCGAACAACATGATCTTCCTTCGTGCGGAAGTAAACCTTATAGGAAGAAAAGTTCAAAACCTGATTCTTCCAATATTAGAAAATACAATTCCAATAGGAAAAGGAAACTTTCTACACAAAAAATAAGTCTTCCAAATCCTTTACTAAAGATAGCAAGACTTCTACTTCCACTGGCAAATGTTTCAGGTGTGGAAAGCCAGGCCACATCGCCAAGTTTTGCAGAGTCTCTCAGAAGATCAAGAGCCTACAACTTGACGAACCTACTCTAAATAAAATAGAGAAATTGCTTGTTGAATTAAGTGAATCTTCGGATATTACTGACAATGAAATGTTCGACGACGAACAATTTAACAACATCCTAGAAGATGACTTAAATTCATCCACTACATCTACAGGGGAGTCTGACCAAGATGACCTCCCTCAGATCAATGTTCTCACAAAAGAACAAGATCTTCTTCTTGAAGTAATTGGTGATCTTCAAGATTCTGAACTTAAAAAGGATTATGTAGGAAAACTTAAGACATTCCTTAATAAGCCTTCAACACCCTCATCATCAACTCTTCAAAATCATCCCCAGGTAGCCCATACCTACAACATTACTGATATTTTAAAGAGGATTCCCTCTGATAGTCCTAAGGTCTCAAAGGTAACCATCTCAGACCTTCAATCTAAGATAGCACACCTGAAAGAATAAATTAGGGAAATAAAAGCAAGACAAGAGCTTGATAGACTTGCCCTCCAACAACTGTCTAATGAGCCACAAAAGCTCAAAGAGGTTGTACAGGCAGTTGCAACCTCTGACCAAGACGTTGATGGAACAGAATCCTTCTTATGACATCTTTCCTCTATAAGGATTCAGAAATACCATGTTAGGGTAACTCTCATCGTCAGTAAATCTTTTGTTTGGACTGGCATAGCTTTATTTGACACCGGAGCAGACAAAAGCTGCATCCAAGAAGGTGTCATTCCAGCCAAGTTTTTCGTAAAAACCAAGGAACGCCTACGGGCCGCCAATGGTGAAAAACTTAAAATCACTTACAAACTTCCTTCTGTAAAGGCACGACCTCCCCAGAGGAACCAAACTGGTTCATCCAGACTCTATTTCTCTTAGCAAAAGACCTTTGCAATGCAGTAATCCTAGGTATTCCTTTCATTCAACTTTGTAAACCTTACCTGGTTACAAATAAAGGCATTCATGTGGATTATCCCACAAGCAACGTCCTTCTTCCTTTCCATAAGCCTCCAACTTATGAAGTCATGCATTCTTTGCAAAATAAAGAAAAACAAAGTATGTTTTTAAATAAGATGTAGCTTTCCAAAGAATACAGAAGCAGTTAACTGATTCTGTAATTTCGTCTAAAATTAAAAGTTTAGAAGCTAAGATTCAACAGGATCTTTGTTCCGATTTGCCAATGGCATTTTGGAAACGTAAAAGGCACATTGTTGGGTTTCCTTACGAACCTGACTTTGACGAGAAAAACATCCCAACTAAAGCTCGACCCATTCAAATGAATCACGAGCTTACAATGCATTGTC
This sequence comes from Nicotiana obtusifolia, assembly GCA_002018475.1. Lineage (NCBI taxonomy): Eukaryota > Viridiplantae > Streptophyta > Magnoliopsida > Solanales > Solanaceae > Nicotiana > Nicotiana obtusifolia. The sequence continues at coordinate 28,354 of MCJB01018927.1, read as the reverse complement.
AAAAAGAGATCAATTATCTCTTAGACAAGAAGATAATTTCCCCTTCAAAGTCTCCCTGGAGTTGTGCGGCATTCTATGTCAACAAAAATACCGAAATCGAGCGCGGATTCCCCTGCTTAGTTATCAACTACATGCCTCTTAACACAGCACTTAGATGGATTAGGTATCCTATTCCCAACAAGAAAGACTTATTACAAAGAGTCTATGCTACCACAATTTTCTCTAAATTTGATTTAAAATCTGAATTTTGGCAAGTACAGATCGACCCAAAAGACAGGTACAAAACTGCTTTTACAGTCCCTTTTGGACAGTACGAATTGGAACGTGATGCCATTTGGATAAAGAACATCCCTTCTGAATTTCAGAAGATAATGAATGATATCTTTAATCCATATTCTAATTTACTTATAACTTATATAGACGATGTCTTAGTTTTCTCAACAAACGTCGACCAACATTTCAAACATCTAGGCATTTTCTTTAACACTATCAAAGCAAATGGATTAGCTCTGTACAACTAAGTACAACTTATTCCAGACAAACATCAGGTTTCTTTAACACTAGAACTAAGTACAACTTATTCCAGACAAACATCAGGTTCCTTGGTCATAACATCCAACAAGGGAACATTACTCTTATTCAGCGATCTCTCCAGTTTGCTGACAAATTCCTAGATCAAATCCTAGACAAGACACAACTTCAAAGGTTTCTTGGTTGTGTCAATTATATTTGCGATTTCATTTTGGGATTAAGCATTCCGCTAAAGCCCCTTCACGACAAATTGACAAAGCCTCCAGCTCCTTGGACGGATGCCCAAAGCAATGCTGTCAAGCAACTTAAGTTGAAAGTGAAGAATCTACCTCTCCTTAGTCTCCCCGATCCATCTGCTTTTAAAATCGTAGAAACAAATGCGTCAGACATAGGATATGGTAGTATCTTAAAACAAATTAAAAATGATAAAGAAACCATCATTGCTTTTACATCAAAGCACTGGAATAGCTCACAACAGAACTATCCAACAATTAAAAAAAGAAATTTTGGCAATTGTTTTATGCATATCGAAATTTCAATCCGATTTATTAAATCAAAAATTTTTGCTTCCCATTGATTGGAAGGCAGCTAAGTGTATTTTATAAAAGGATGTGCAAAATATTGCTTCAAAACATGTTTTCGCCATATGGCAAGCTATTTTATTAATTTTTTATTTTGATATTGAATATATAAAGGGAAGCTCAAATTCCATACCTGATTTCCTAACCCGTGAATTCCTTCAAGGCAGATAAAATGCCTAAAGAGCCAAAGCCCCCGCGGTTAGCCTTGCCAGCCCCGGAGGAAAAGCAACAACAGCAGGCTGCCACACAATAGCCTAAAGATGTTTCAACTTCAGCAGTTGTTAAACAACAACAGACAACAACAGTAGCTGCAAAAAAAAGCAACAAGCAACAGAAGCTTGACCAAGCCAGCCAAAATGTACATCGCCTACAGACTATGCCATGAAAGGCATCCCAATGGTGGTCTCATCACAACCGATTCCGGCCAAACAAATTTCAATTGCCCAACCTCGAAGATGGGCAGATATCCCCGAAGAAGAACCTTCTTCTGAAGATGATATTCAATTTGCACAGCCGCATGCTTCGCAGTGGACAGCAAAAGATTTTTTAAAATGGATACAATTCATAGGCCTTACTTCAAAAACACCCATGACTCCTCTCGACCAAGAGGAAGTGGCAAAGTCGATGGCGCAACTCCTTGAAGCAGCCGCTATATCTTCCGCCAGGTCTTCTTCAGCTCCAACTTCAGCTGTGGTTGCAAAAAGAACCACGCCTCCAACTTGAACCGTGGTTGCTAGAAGCACCACAAAGTAAGAAGTGGTGGGTAAAAACCCCACTAAAAGAAAAGTGGTGGCCAAAAGCCCCACTACACAAAACACGGTGCCTTCTGCGCCTAAGCAGGCACTTTCCTCACCCGTGCCTCAGCCAATTTCTTCAGTAGGTCCTTATTCGGGGGGAACCTCAATATATTAAGAACGATATGACTTACTCACTCATCCAAACTGAGCCACATCGTTGGGATTCTAACCCTCTAGTAGTAGCCAAAAAGATGCTCGACCAAACATCCAACTTTCTCCAGAAAACTCCTGTTCATAATCAGAAGTTCTATGAAGTTATCCTTACAGACACTCACTTTTGTCTGTTTAAACCTTTTTTGGACCAAACCCAAACCTATATCACCCATACCACAGTGTGGATAAACAAAATCATCTCGCCGAAGGAATGGGGCGATCACCCTATGAAAGTCAAAAAGCTTTCCCAACCATTTTCTCCCAAATTTTTCAGTTACTATGATTATAGGGATGCGTGGTTTAATGCGCTGACCTTTCAAAACCATACCAACAAACACTCATATTTTCTCCTTTGGGGCAAAACTTTACCAGTAGATTTTCCCCAATGGTTTCTGCACCAATGGTGGCCTATTTACGGCCATTTGGCAGATATATTTTCTCCACTAGTGAAAGAAGGATTTGAGTATTTCTGTTCCAGATTTCACGGAGACCAGCACATTTCCCACTTGCTTCAATTTTCCCTCAGATTCCACATCCCATGGATATACACCTAGAAGTTTATTTTCCACAAACGGGAAGGATTCAGAGGTATGCCTTGGTTAGCCCTTCTAGGCTACTGTAAGTGGTACAAGGCATGGAGAGATGCCACAAAAACTTACTAGCAGTTGGAAAATGGTTTTCCAGCAACCCCAAATTTCTATCACCTACAGATTCAGCAAACACTTCATTTTTGCAGTTGAGAAGGCTAGTTCAAGTAGAGTTAGCAAGCTTTACCAGCAAAGAAGACTACATCCAAGAAATGAAAAACCTCCCACAATAACTCAAGGGAAAGGTTCCCGATCAACATTCATCCAGTTCATCTGAAGAACAATCAGAAGAAGATGATGACCCTGACTATGACCCAGAATAAGTCAAAATCAGGACCAATTTGTCGCTGACATCAGATTTGACGCCTGCAAAGAATTTTTCAGAATGTTTCTGTAGCAATGTTTCTGTAGATTATTGTGCACTTATCACTGTAGATTACTGTGCACTTTCCACTGTAGCAAAACACTGTACACTTTCACTGTAGCACGGTCTATAATTCTATAAATAGACCCCCTCACTCACGGAAGAGGGCATTGAATCCTTCTCCCATATTTCAGAATTCTCTCTACACATTCCCTCTCTCCAAAACCCTCTCAACACTTAAGAGTTGTATACCCTATAAGCTTTTAAGTTTTAATTTTTTAATATCTGTATTTTAATTTCTTGTTATCAATAATACTTCTGGTCGGTTCTGCCGCCAGATTTTATGTTTTAATCTTGTGTTAACATACTTGCATTCAGAGCCTATTTTATTTAGCATACGTTTGCATATGGTCGATTTTGCCGCCTGAGTTTTTATTTATTTATTGCTTCCTGTTCCTTACATTCCTCGTATTTTTCCAGTCCCCTCTACCCCCTCGGGGACTAGTATTGCAAAGGTCTTTTGCTAAGAGAAATGGAGTCTGGTATCAAAGTCAATATTCTGGTATTCGAAGAAGACCTGGCAGAAGATATGGCAGTTGCTTCAAGGAGTTGTGCCATCGACTTTGCCACTTCCTCTTGGTCGAGAGGAGTCATGGGTGTTTTTGAAGTAAGGCCCATGAGTTGTATCCATTTTTCAAAATCTTTTGCCGTCCACTGCGAAGCATGCAACTGTGCAAATTGAATATCATCTTCAGAAGAAGGTTCTTCTTCGGCGATATCTGCCCATCTTCGAGGTTGGGCAATTGAAATTTGTTTGGCCGGAATCGGCTGTGATGAGACCACCATTGGGATGCCTTTCATGGCATAGTCTTCAGGCGATCTAAATTTTGGATGGCTTGGTCCAGCTTCTGTTGCTTGCTGCTTTTTGCAGCTACTGTTGTTGCTGTTGTTGTTAAACAACTGCTGAAGTTGAAACATCTTTAGGCTATTGTGTGGCAGCCTGCCGTTGTTGCTTTTCCTCCGGGACTGGCAAGTCTAACCGCGGGGTCTTTGGCTTTTTAGGCATTTTATCTGCCTTGAAGGAATTCACGGGTTAGGAAATCAGGTATGGAATTTGAGCTTCCCTTTATATATTCAATATCAAAATCAAAAATTGATAAAATAGCTTGCCATATGGAGAAAATATGTTTTGAAGCAATATTTTGCACATCCTTTAGTAAAACAGACTTAGCTGCCTTGCAATCAATGCGAAGCAAAAACTTTTGGTTTAATAAACAGATTGAAATTTTGATATGCATAAAACAATTGCCAAATTTTTTTTTAATTGTTGGATAGTTCTTTTTGTGAGCTATTCCAGTGCTTTGATGTAAAAGAAATTATGCTTTCTTTATAATTTTTAATTTGTTTAAAGATACCACCATATCCTCTGTCTGACGCATCTGTTTCTACGATTTTAAAAGTAGATGGATCGGGGAGACTAAGAAGAGGGAGATTCTTGACTTTCAACTTAAGTTGCTTGACACCATTGCTTTGGGCATCCGTCCAAGGAATTGGAGGCTTTGTCAATCTTTCGTGAAGGGGCTTTAGCAGAATGCTTAATCCCTGAAAGAAATCACAAATATAGTTGACACAACCAAGAAACCTTCGAAGTTGTGTCTTGTCCAGGATTTGATCTGGGAATTAGTCAGCAAACTGGAGAGATCGCTGAATAGGAGTAATGGTCCCTTGTTGGATGTTATGACTAACGAACCTAATGTTTGTCTGGAATAAGCTGTACTTAGTTCTAGACAGAGCTAATCCATTTTCTTTGATAGTGTTAAAGAAAATACATAGATGTTTAAAATGTTGGTCGATGTTTGTTGAGAAAACTAAGACATCGTCTATATAAGTTATAATAAAACTGGACTATGGATTAAAGATATCATTCATTATGTTCTGAAATTCAGAAGGGGCATTCTTTAATCTGAATGGCATCACGTTCCATTCGTACCGTCCAAAAGGGACTGTAAAAGCAGTTTTGTACCTGTCTTTTGGGTCGATCTGTACTTTCCAAAATCCAGATTTTAAATAAAATTTAGAGAAAATTGTGGCAGCATAGACTCTTTGTAATAAGTCTTTCTTGTTGGGAATAGGATACCTAATCCATCTAAGTGATGTGTTAAGAGGCTTGTAGTTGATAACCAAGCAGGGGACTCCGCGCTCGATTTCGGAGTTTTTGTTAACATAGAATACCGCACAACTCCAGGGATACTTTGAAGGGGAAATTAGATTCTTGTCTAAGAGATCATTGATCTCTTTTTGACAATGCATTGTAAGCTCGTGATTCATTTGAATGGGTCGAGCTTTAGTTGGGATGTTTTTCTCGTCAAAGTCAGGTTTGTAAGGAAGCCCTACAATGTGCCTTTTACGTTTTCAAAATGCCATTGGCAAATCGGAACAAAGCTCCTGTTGAATCTTAGCTTCTAAACTTTTAATTTAGAAGAAATTACAGAATCAGTTAACTGCTTCTGTATCCTTTGGAAAGCTACATCTTCTTTTAAAAACATAATTTGTTTTTCTTTATTTTGCAAATAATGTATGACTTCATAAGTTGGAGGCTTATGGAAAGGAAGAAGGACGTTGCTTGTGGGATAATCCACATGAATGCCATTGTTCGTAACCAAGTAAGGTTTGCAAAGTTAAATGAAAGGAATACCAAGGATTACTGCATTGCAAAGGTCTTTTGCTAAGAGAAATGGAGTCTGGATGAACCAGTTTGGTTCCTCTGGAGAGGTTGTAACCTTTACAAAAGGAAGTTTGTAAGTGATTTTAAGTTTTTCACCATTGGCGGCCCTTAGGCATTCCTTGGTATTTACAAAAAACTTGGTTGGAATGACACCTTCTTGGATGCAGCTTCTGTCTGCTCCGGTGTCAAATAAAGCTATGCCAGTATAAACAAAAGATTTACTGACGATGAGAGTTATCCTAACATGGTATTTCTGAATCCTTATAGAGGAAAGATGTCCTAAGAAGGATTCTATTTCATCATCTTCTTGATCAGAGGTTGCAACTGCCTGTACAACCTCTTTGAGCTTTTGTGGCTCATTAGATAATTGTTGGAGGACAAGTCTATCAAGCTCTTGTCTTGCTTTTATTTCCCTAATTTCTTCTTTCAGGTGTGCTATCTCAGATTGAAGATTTGAGATGGTGACCTTTGAGACCTTAGGACTATCAGAGGGAAACCTCTTCAAAATATTAGTAATGATATAGGTATTGGCTACCTGGGAATGATTTTGAAGAGTTGATGATGAGGGCGTTGAAGGCTTATTAAGGACTGTCTTAAGTTTTCCTAAATAGTCCTTTTTAAGTTCAGGATCTTGAAGATTACCAATTACTTCAAGAAGAAGATCTTGTTTTTTTGTGAGAACATTGATCTGAGGGAGGTCATCTTGGTCAGATTCCCCTGAAGATGTAGTGGACGAATTTAAGTTATCTTCTAGGATGTTGTTAAATTGTTCGTCGTCGGACATTTCATTATCTGTAATATCCGAAGATTCACTTAATTCAACAAGCAATTTCTCTATTTTGTTTAGAGTAGGTTCGTCAAGTTGCAGGCTCTTGATCTTCTGAGAGACTTTGCAAAACTTGGCGATGCGGCCTGGCTTTCCCCACCTGAAACATTTGCCAGTGGAAGTAGAAGTCTTTCCATCTTGAGTAAAGGATTTGGAAGACTTATTGTTTTGTAGGAAAGTTTTCTTTTCCTGTTGGAATTGTATTTTCTAATATTGGAAGAATCAGGTTTAGAACTTTTCTTCCTATGAGGTTTACTACCGCACAAAGGAAGACCAAATTGTTCGCAGAAACTTCCTAAGTCCCTACGTCTTTGTGCCCTTTCTTTTGCAAGTTTCCTAAGTATTTTGTCTTGCCTACAGATTTTAAGAGCAACTTGTTGAATCTGGCTAACTATCTGGCCATCGGTGATTCGATCGTAAGTAACAATATCACTAAAATATTGACTCTGAAATTATTCTTTGACTAAATCTCTAAGGGACTTAAGTAAGCCATCTAGGAATTTCTCTTTCCAAGAAGGGAGATTTCCATCTAGTCTTTCGTAGATCCTGGTCAAGAAGGAATCCTTATACCGGCTAAAATCTGAAAGAATTTTGCACTTGAGGTTGTTAAGTATTTCAGAGGATTTTTCTCTAAAGATACCTGGACAACCTACGAATGTTTTGATGACTGTGTAAATCAACGTGTTGATAGAATCAGGAATTGTTTCACTATCTTTTAGGATTGATTTTCCTAATTCATCTAATTTCACGGCTTGAAAAAATTATTATTTTTCCTCGTCGCTTAAATGGGTATCCCACCACTCCTTAAGTTGGCCTGTAAAACCAGCGACTAAGACATGGGTAGTACTCTGGTCGGAACAGTGTTGGGAGGTTTTGTAAGCAGTTGCTACCATGGTCATCAGCTGTAATTTGGTAAGAATATTATGTTCAGAACATCCATCGATATTCCACTCATAGATATTATGAGCATTATAACTATTCTGCATGGTGTTGGGTCTTTTTTCTAAGACTACATCTGGATGTGTAGCCCTAGGGTAATAGAGTTTTTGAGGCTTTCGCCAGTTGGAAAATTCTGACTTAATAGGTGCCATTTCTAGAGGAGGCTTGTCTTCTAGAGAAATTTGTGAGAATTGTTCAGATTCATTATCTGAATCGGCATCTCCTAAAGCTCCTGCGATCTTAGAAGAAGAATCTTCCGTCTGTCGGACTGGAGTGTCCTAGATTGTTAAGGTTTTTCTATTTCCGCTATTCTCTGTTGCAGTTCAGAGAGTTTGGGAGAATCTGTAGAGCGGTGCATAAAAAGTTCTCTAGTATGGGTTTTAGGGATCTCGTATGGTCTAAATAAAAGAGTTGTAGGAGTAGAGGTTCCTACTGTTGGTTTCTTCAGAGAAGCTGAAGATGAATTTGAAACCAAGTATTCTCCAAGAGTTTGTAAATACTTGTTAGTATAATTATTTTGTTCAAAAATATTTTTAATATCTTTGCCAGTGATCGGCTCAGTGTCAGCTCTCTTTTTGAAAGGTGAGGCTGTAACAGAGCTACTAGCAAAGCTTGTCGAAAATCCTTGTGACGGAGGAAGTTCGGAAATAACTTCTTCGCCAGTATTGGTTTTCCATATTTTTGAAACATTAATTGAGTTTGAAAAAAGGAAATCAATCTGGTTATAATCAGTATAAATTTCAAGCCATTCAAAGAAATTAATTTGTTGTTTAATGACATTTAGACTATCTTAGAAAATTGTTTGAATTTTCTTTCTTCCTTCTCCTTTGTACCTTTTTAAAAACCAAGTTCTTTTGAAAAGATTTTCAGGAGAGTGAAATTCCTTTTAGAGACCTTTTTTATCAATTTCAAATTCTATCTCCAAAGCACCAACGATGTTGTCATCTCCTAATTTGGCACCTAGTGACGTATAGGTAGGAGAATCTGGTCGGTTGTAGGTAGTGTCGGCATTGGGAACCATTTCTTATTTTTCTATCTTATACCTAGCTTGTGGAACTCTAGATTCGAAGTCTACTGTCTCGATTCTAGTAGGATATGAAGATACTGAATGTCTAGCAGAATGAATCGGTAGAATTTCTGGCTGCGAAGAGGCAGAGGAACTTACTCTTTGGTTAAGGGACCTCTGAAAGGAAACTAGCACATATCTGGAAGGAAGTTCTTGGATCTGGGAAATCGTCGTGTTTTATGGCTTTTGAGCAGGAGTGACATCCTACAAAAGCCAGCTTTCCGGGAGGGAAAACTGATTCCAAGAGATTGGTCTTGGGATAGCCAGATGAGACCTTTGCAGATCTGTTTGGAAAAGATATGTTTCACCTCTGTGAGTAGTTCTCATAGCTCCAGTGTTAAAGGCAGAAGTCATTGCCTTATATTGGATTCTGTAAATAATTTCTACTGAAAGAGAGCCAACCTTAGTCTTATAATTAGAAGTCTTAACATTTAGGGTCAAGGCATCTACAATAAATCTATCCTTAAGGAAGACTGTAAAGTTAGGGAAACAGTCGAAATAAATTGGTCCATTGTAAAGACTGGTTTCCACCATTCCTAGCAACGAATCATTGAATTCTAGGAATCTAGAATCTCTAAGACAGAGTAGGAGTGATGTGTCTAGTCCTTCTCTGGATAAAGGCTTAGCTGCTATTTGTACTAAACCAAAATGAATGTAATTATATTTCTTCCTATATTTTTCAATAGATTTGATATTGAGAAGTTTGATTTCCTCATGGACTGATTCTAGAGGAATAGTTTGCTCAATGGTAGACATGTGATAATCACTTGTCAAGCTCCATTTTTGAGACTTATAAATTGTTGACTGGGGATGTTTGGGGATTTTTTAGTCGTCAATTGATTGCTGCAAATTAGAGAAACTAAAATCTTCTTTGAGCTTAAAATTGGAAGAAGAGGATGAAGAAGAAGAACTCGTAGATCTAGATGAGAGTGAGTGAAAATAAGACATTTGAATGATTGAAAAGCTTCCTATCCGTGGCTCGAGAGACCAAATAGTTTCATAAAGAAGTTATTCAAGTTCTTAACTCTACTGTATGCGGAAGAGTCATATCTGGTGTTAAACTTCATAGATCTATAGCTTTTAAGACCTTGTAAGAGGTCTCTTCAGATTTTATCTTACTATAGTGCTTAGCGTTAGATATGGAGGGTAGATCTGTAAGTATACTAATTCTTTTACTCAAAAGGGCTAATGTTTATGATTGTTCTACAAAGAATTACTTCTAAATGACCCAAAAAATTTTAAACCATCTGCAAGCCTACCAGGTACATTTACAGGCATCACCTCGCCATAATCCCTGGGAACCACGCTTGCAGTGCAGATCCGAAAGGATCCCAGTGCCATTTCTAAGATTCTTCGTAATACAAGCATATGTTTAACCATTTTATGGAAAAGAATCAGTAGATCTACAGATCTATCATCAGATCTAACATCTTTACACTATAACAAGATAAAGAAAGAACAACTCTCAAACATAACCATAAATAAAGAGATCCATGAGTTTGAAACTAGATCTGGCAGTACCACATAACAGTATGTTAAAAACAAGAATCACATCCTTACTTCCCCACTGGCTTTTATATATATATATATATATATATATATATATATATATATTTAAGATGAATGCAGTATTTGGACCAAAACTACTATATCCAGCCGAATTCGTAACTCGTAAATAGCTTCGGCCCCAAACCTAATATAATTTTGCTTTATTAGGTTAAATAAACCTATAACAACATGTAAGTTTTAATACCAAGCTTAAGCTAATCTAGAAAATAGATAAATAACCAATTATAAAATGATGATCCGGTGCACGAAGCATTCTGCGTCTATTCACAGTTTGAGAAAGGGCCGCTCTTCAAGGGATGTAATGTGATTATATTTAACCTACTATAATTAAATTACCCACTATGATTAAATTAAATCGATAATAAAAAATTAATTTCTTGCTCTTATCGATATATATCCTTAAAACTCTGAAAGAAAAGGTTTAAGATCAGTGTCATGGCCTTGTTGTCCAGATATTGTCTTGTTGCCCTCATAGTTTACCACATTAGAAGCACTGAGCCAAAGCGAATACAACTTACATAAGACAAAATCATTTCCTTTTTTTTTTTTTTTTGGCTACTCACAATTAAGTGAATTCTGCAGATACTTTTTTGAATGTTTCGTGGATGTTAGAAACCTACTTTAAACACATATGAAGTTAAAGTTTTATGGATTTTGTAGCACACGTAATAGCCTGTGGACATTTGTACGTGTGATACAGTTTTTCTTTTTCTGCCTCGCTAGTAGAAAGAATTAAACTTTTCTTCGATATTAAATTAGAAGTTAATTTCGGTGCAACATTGCATACAATATTTTATACTATCAGGTTAAAGTAACCTACAACTTTCACACTAAATCCACTAAAGTATCATATCGTGCATTAATTTGGCCGTACGATTAATGAAAATGATTAGGTATATCTAAAATACACGACAATATGAGGGCATCCTTTGCTATAAATAAAGATAATTGAGAATGTGACATTACGACAATGAAAGGTTAGACTTTAGATTTTCGATAATTATAATCCTTTATGATAATGTTTATTTCCAACAAAAAAAAAAATAACGTCTTTCCAGATCGGGACTAAAACACAAGAGCAATACTTCTCAAGCTAGTTAGAATTTAGCAGAGTTTTCAATATTACGTTGAATTAAGTGAGACTACATTTTTGTTTCTAACATTGAAGTAAACTCAGAGGTAAGTTACAGTTAATTTCTTGGAGTATAGTTTCTTAAAACTATACTCACTTCATTTGGATTTCTCAAAGCATTTTGATTGATTAGATGATCTACCTATCGATACATTATTGTGGAGTGTTGAAAAAAAAATTGGAGTCCCCCAAAATATGGTTCTTGTTGGATAAGAAACAATAACATTTTCTTAAACAAATTATAATCTATGGGAAAAAATTGACTATTTTGAGAGCCTAAATCTTAATGTACTTCAAGGAGAAAAAAAGTTGGCTAAGAAAATTAGAATAACTTATAGTAAAATCTTTAAACGAAGGAATAAAACTCTTTAAAATAAAAATAAGACAATCAAGTTTCTAAGTCAAATTACATTACTTAAGGTGTCGAAAAGAAAAGTACAGATATCATCACCTGATTGAGATGACTAATATGTACAAATATGTTTTTTTTCAAACTCTGGATATTACACAATATTCTAGAAATTAAATAAACTAATTAATTTAAAGCAAGAGAACGTATAAATAATGCTCCGGAAATCTACATAGATACAAAATCCTTGATATGAATTTCCAACTGTTGAACTATAAAAATTCAGCAAGGACATTTTTCATCAAGAAATTGGTGATAATGAGGTTTGTTTTCTCAGTGAGATGGAAAGAGTCCCAAAACACGTACTTGTTTGCGTCTGTGCATGTAAATGGATTTAACTTATCACACAAGTAACTCATTTCAAATAATCCTGTGCCACAACATGCTATCCCTGCCACCTCAAATCCTGATTTGCAAGTAAAAGGGAGCCAATTCATTAGATAATGACCCCAAAAATATCATATTTACATAAAGAGATGATCATGAGAATTGAAGACCGGCAAGTAATCAATCCAAAGAAATGTATATCTCCATTCTTTTCAAATTATATGGCATAGTTTGACTCTTATAGAATTTAAGAAATAAAGAGTTTAAGAATATTTTGATAAATAGTATTTTCTTCGTTTCAAATTAAATGTGATATTTTCTTTTTTAGTCTGTTCCAAAATAAATGACACAATTTTTAAATTTGGAAATAATTCAACTTTAGACTCTTTATTTTACCTATTTTACCATATAAGGAGCTTTTATAACCACACAAATGTCATGACACCACAAAACTTTTACCTCTTAAGCTTTTAAGACCACAAGTTTTAAAAGTCTTCCTTTTTTGTCTTAAACTCCGTACCGAGTCAAACTACCTCGTCTAAAATTGAAACGGAGGGAGTAAGAAATATATCATAACATTTGTGTAGCCATAAAAACTTATTACTAAAGGTAAAATGAAAAATTTAATTAGTTACATTATTTTCAAATTATGAACAGTGTCTTTCTTTTGAAAGAATTAAAACAAAATACCATTACATAAATTAGAGCGGAGAGAATATATATTGAAAAAGCTGGATCCTTTCGAAGAAATGAAAAATTACCTTAAGACATTTTAGGAATTAGAAGATACGTAGTACTTAGTAAATTTTAATTACGAGTAGCTAGCTAGAAATTACTTATTTGAGGAAGAACAATTGTGACAATAAAATATTACCTAAGCGGAATAAAACAGGATTTGAAGGATTTAGCTACTTTTAGGAGCAATGCGTTATTACTTAGACCACAAGAATTGGAGGGTCCAATTAATTAAGATTAAAAGTATTTATCGTCTACTTCCATATATAATTGAAACGAGTTGGGAAGAAACAACAAGAAAGAACACTCTCATGATCTTATATTCTTTTATTATAATATAACTGGGGTGACTATGAGAAAATCTTGATAAGTAAAAGTTAGAGAGTTAACCTAATTTTATGAGTCAATTATTTAACGGAAAAATGGATAAATAAAAGAGGAGTTGAAAGAAAAACTTACCAAATGAGGAAGGATTTTTGATCATTTGAAGCAAGAGATCATAGGCGTCAGCAAAAACAACTCTAATCCCAGGAAGCTCCTCATTTAACTTCTGAACCAAACCCTTCAACATCCCATTAAAATGTACAGCCACTTCGTTATATTTCTCATTGCAACCATCTCCACTTCCTCTTATATAATTAGTTGCTCTTTCCAAAGGCAAACAACCCATAGGAGGAAGTCCAGTTAAGGAAATTTTCCTAGCTCCTAAATCATAAATTTGCTTGACGAACTTTTCTGCAAGTTCAAGAAGGAAGACCTGAAACTGTTCTATTGTGTATTGAGATGCACGTTTGCTTTGCACTGAATAATAATTCTCCAAAAAATCGTTTGTTCCCATGCTGATAAGATACAGGGATTCCTCTATTATGTATTTGGCTTTTCTGGTGCCTGCATATGCTTCTAGTTTCTTCTGATAATCCTTGTAGTTTTCTACTTCTTTCCACAGGGGTAACACATTCTGTGAAAAGGAAAAATTGGAGCTAATCAAATTTTTTATCCATAAAAGAATATACTATTAGCATACGAATTTAAGTTATATACATTGTTAGTGTAAAAATTTCACCATCATATTACTCAAAGGAAATCTATAGGTAAGCCTACTTAAAATGTGTAATTTATAATCTTAAAAATAAGACAAATTATCTGTTACAACATATAAATATACTAATGGTATAAAAAAGTTTAGACAGTGTATATAACTTAATTAAACTCTTAACATATACATATAGTTTTGTAGTAATTCGATAATTAATTATTGGTTAAACGCATACAATGCACATGCAGTAATTTTAACATGTTGCGTATTGCATCAATTTCATAAGAAAACTTACTCACCCTAATGCTTGCAATACACCTATAAATATATTAAATTTGGTGCAAAGATTTTTGGTGCGCCGCAGTAAGTTTTTCCTGTACCCGCATTATTTATCAGTTTATCCTTCCCAAAGAGCAGATCAGACCTAATAATATATAGTACTCCAAGTCTGTACTTTCTGTTAATATGCTAAACTTTTACCACTTTTCTTCCAAGATAATATTGTAACAAGGAGTACTACAAAATCAATAAAAAATGTACGCACTCACCTATTTATGTGGATAAATTAATTAAGTTTGGAGCAACTATGTTGGGGTGCGCCGCAGTAAGTTTTTCCTGTACCCGCATTATTTATCAGTTTATCCTTCCCAAAGAGCAGATCAGACCTAATAATATATAGTACTCCAAGTCTGTACTTTCTGTTAATATGCTAAACTTTTACCACTTTTCTTCCAAGATAATATTGTAACAAGGAGTACTACAAAATCAATAAAAAATGTACGCACTCACCTATTTATGTGGATAATAAATATATTTTGACACTATGTTTCATCGACGAACACGAATATTCAATTCGGAGCAACGGTTTTCGACTTTAGTAAAAACAAAGCCTTTTCTTTTCTTTTTAAAGCAACCCCGTGTGCGCACGAGAGTGGCTGACGAATGCCCCATCCACCCAACGAACACAACATACCACTATTGTTTTTCATTTAAAAAAAAAGTTAGTGTGGAATCAGTTTATTAATTCCGAATTTTAATCATTTTAAGTCATTGAATTCTATAGATTAATACTTTGTACAGATTAAATGAATTTTTTAAACAATATAAAATTCAAAATTATAATATTAGGTGCGATCGAACCAGTATCTCACACTATAAAAATGCTTTATGCCTCGTATAAACATTAGGATCAACTTATGCCGATCACAGTAATATAAAAAACCACATAATTAAATCATTTAAAAGTTTACATAATTATCTACAAAAGTGAAATTAATAACTTAAAAATAAGATATATTATACTACAGCATATTAAAATAAACTGATTATAAGTGATCTTATACACTGCCAATGCGTATACAAATTAAATTCGACCATCAATAGTACTCTCTTTGTTCCTGTTTTATGCGGTCCTCAAAAATTTAACTTTAAATTTCTTATTTACCCTTAATAATGTAACTTTATAGCTACACAATAATTTCTTTTTAAATTTCTTTATCAATCAATATTAACAGGTAATTATTCAACACGAAGGAGTAATAGGAGTAAGAATGGAGTAGTAAGTAGAATGAGAATAAGAGCTTACAAGAACATCAGAAGTAGCATTATCATAACCAGTACCAGCAGAAGCAAAGCAAACACCACCAGCAAAATCAGAAATTTTATACATGGGATCCAAATAAGCTGGCACAAACGGCCTCAAACCAAAAGCCTCAGATATAAAATCTGGTGGAATACGTCCATTGCAGAACCTTCCTGTTGGTCTTTTGTCATAAAAGTCACGGCCATAAGGCTCGAAATTGCTCTTAAGAAGAGTGGAAATCTGGTTGTTATTGCCAGCATCAACAGAGGAGTCGCCGAACACTATAATTGCTGGAACTTTTCCTGCTAAAGAAGTAGTGATTAGTAGTAAGAATTGGACAAGAATTAGTATCAAGCATGGAATATTGAAGTTGTGAGCTTCCATTCTTTTGTTTTTTTGGTGATTTATTTAAGGTTATGGGGATTTGAGTGAAGCATATTAACTTTTTATACAGGTGAATTGGGTGGGAAAGAGGGTCCTTTGGCAGGAGTTTGTTGGTATCATTAATGGCGAAGGAAAAATCATATATTAACATGCATTTGATATGAAGGAAAATACATGACATGTATGTGATGTGTGATAATCGTACGAGGTGAAGTGATTGTACTTTGGCAAAATGTCTTAACTACTCCGTGTTGAAGGTTAATAACCATGAGTCAATTTGGGTTACCTAATCGTAAATAATCCCTATCCTTTCCATCCACAATAATTAATTTTAATTTTAAGGTTTTGGCATACCCATTACCTAGTAACGTTAATTAATAAAGTTATTTAGATTATCTTTTATCACTCGTTAATATTAATTAAGAAGTATTTAAAAACTTTTTACAAATTTGTTTAAATTATTTATTAGACAAAGGTAAATTTGAAAATAAAAATTAATATCTTTGCGGCTTTTAAATAAATCACTTACTCCATATTTTGGACCAACGTTGGAAGGCTAAAAAATCACTTACTATGGACCGGATGTAGTAGCTTAAATACACTAGCCGACACTGATTTTATAATAACAATTAGACGTTTAGATAGAAGTGGTTAAACTGTAATAATATGCGAATATATTTGGTAAAAAAATACTGATAAGCTGTATTTTTAATAAAGATTTTCCTTAAATTTGTTAAATATAGAAGTATTAAGAGCATCTTTTAAGGAAAATGATATGATAAAAGTTAAAAATATTTGAAAAACAAAATTATTTCCATCTCTGTGAGTGATGAAATGAAATGGTTCCAACAATTTTGTCAGCGGGAAGGGCAGTAGAGTTTGATTGTGTCAATTAATGAGAATGATAAGGACGCACGTAAATGACCGGCTCAGTGATTTCTTACTTCTCAGCAACACTGTCTGTTTCTCGACTGTGCAACTTTCTTTAATTTGAATCGGAAATTGCACTTCTGTATCTCTGCACATTCTCTCGGTAAATGCTTAGCTTTGATGACAGAAATACACCTATATTTTAAAACTTTCTTATGTTTTGATTAAATGACATAAAAAATAGCAAATTTTAATAAGAAAGTAGAATACTTAATTTAATCTTAAAAATTAGCTCATGAGGTGAGCATTATCAGAAATAAACAATATATAGAAGGATAAAATAATCAGTTCCTTCAATCAATACACGACAATCTAACACCCCATGCACCAGACCGAGTTAACTAGAAACATAACATGGAAATCCATTTGTGTAGGGGTATCGGGGATAATGTTGCCCCCGATTCCCTAATAAAGAGATGAGAGGGAAGCACGGTCCAACGTAACTTCAAGCGAAGCCGAAGTGTCCCTCGTGTCGGAGCTCGGGAGGGATGAACGATGTATCTTGGATCGGGCATGGATAAACAACGGATCCGGGCCAAGTACCGTTTCGAGACCACGGGAAGAAGTTAACGGTTGAGCATGACAAGTAGGGAGCTGTGATATACGCCCTCAACTGGATATTACGGCGCAAATCCCGTCCGATATCAAATGCGGATCTATATTTACCGGAAAAAGAAGATTTTTACCTTATTTAGACTTGTGCTAGGATTGAATTCCCCTACTATATAAAGGAAAGAATTTTCTTATTCTAACACACTGTTAATACACATATCAAAGCAATACAAATTTATTTTTTGTCTTCTAGCTATTATTCAAAGTGTTCTTGAGTTACTCACGTCTTTAACTGCAACTGAGCCCATATTGAAGGTTCGATCGAGGCCGAATTTCAGTGTCAACTTAAGACAAGGCTTGATTGTGCCATTACGATTGGTTTGATTGTTCATTTTTTCTCTAATCTAATTATTTGTTGTTCTCATATTTGAATTAAATCATGTATACTTTAATCGGCGTACAAATTTAATTATTACTCATTTTTAAGGTTAAACAGTTTGGCGCCCACCGTGGGGCGGATGATAATAGTGGTGATTTGATATGATTCTTCATAACACACCTTATTTTACACTTGTTCTTTGAAGTTTGACTTCAGGTTAACCTAAGGACGTCAAATTCTCAGTCTGCTCACTTGAATGTTGACGTCGTGTCAGGCCACCATGGCGAAAACAATAACGTGATACCTAGCAATGACGTGCCCCCTGTTGATCCTAATGGTGTCCCAGTCGCTGACCCGGTCGCTAACTCACAGGTTGCCATGAATATCAATCTGGCAACGGACCCCAAAAAAGGCATTCGCGGGGAACCCTGGCCATCAGCTCGAGGAGCACCCAAAGGTGAAGGTGATGGGGTTAGCTTGCGGTTGATTTTCGAAATGTTGCAATCTCAGTAAGTGGTAGTAGCACAGCTGTAGACCCAGAGTCACGTCCCTCACAGTATCGAGCCCGAGCAGATCAGGGAAAACATTCCAAGGGATGAACAAGTTGCTATGAAACCGGATGAATTCGGGCCCCAGGAAACTTGCGAAGTGATGAAGATGCTCGAACCAATGACAAAGAGGGTGGAGTCTGGCGATAAAAAGATATATGCCAACGACAAGAAGGTGTAAAATTATAACTCTAGGGGTCAATCAGATCCCAGGAGCACCTCGGATATTGAAGAGGGCCGTTTTCAAAAAATTCATTCAGAGCCCTTTTCCCCCGAGCGCGGCATCGAAGACGATTCCAAAGAGGTTTGGAATGCCTGACATCCCCAAGTATAATGGCACCACACATCCAAACGAGCATGTAACCTCCTATACATGTGCAATCAAGAGAAATGACCTAGAAGACAACGAGATCGAGTCGGTGTTATTGAAAAAATATGGGGAAGCCTTGTGGAACCGGATGAATTCGGGCCCCGGAAAACATGTGAGGTGATGAAGATGCCCGAAGCATTGACAAAGTAGGTGGAGTCTGGCGAGAAAAAGATAGATGCCAACGGCAAGAAGGTGTAAATTTATGACTCCAGGGTCGATCAGATCCTAAGAGCACCTTCGATATTGAAGGGGCTGGATTTCAAAAAATTCATTCAGAGCCCTTTTCCCCCAAGCGCGACATCGAAGACGATCCCAAAGAGGTTTCGAATGCTTGACATCCCCAAGTATAATGGCACCACAGATCCAAACGAACATGTAACCTCCTATACATGTGCAATCAAGGGAAATGACCTGGAAGACAACGAGATCAAGTCAGTGTCGTTGAAAAAATATGGGGAAACCTTGTCTAAGGGAGCAATAATATGGTATCACAGCTTCCCTTCGAATTCAATTGATTCATTTGCTATGCTTGCAGATGCTTTCATAAAGGCCCATGCCGACAGCATCAAGGTCGAAACGAGAAAGTCGGACCTATTCAAAATCAATCAAAGGGATAACGAGATGCTTCGGGAGTTCGTATCGAGGTTCCAGATGGAACAGATGGGCCTGCCCCTAGTCGCGGATGACTGGGCTGTTTTGGCATTTACTCAAGGGCTCAACCCCCAAAGTTCCGTGGCTTCTCAGCAACTGAAGAAAAACTTGGTAGAGCACCCCGGCGGTTGATCACATTCACAACACACCTCAATAAGAGATATGACATGGTCGTATGCAACAATAATTACCCAACTAGGAGTCGGAGTCGAATCCACTGGGAGTTATGATGAGAGTTATGAGTATATATTTGAAGCAAGCAAATGGGTCATCTAAAATTGCACTTCTATAACAAAGTTTTGTTTTCTATTTCTACGCTTACTCTAATGATTGCAAGATAAAGAAAATAGATTCTAGATAAATGTTTTTGAGGTTTTTCTAATTGTATTAAAGGCCTATGGTTGTGACCATAATCTAGGTGTTTTCCTAATGGAGTAAAGACGTTAATGCTTGTTTTGTTGATTGGGGTGTATTATACCTCACAACTCTACATTACCCACTCAATACCTCTCGATCAGAGAGTGGTTTTGCCCAATTTGGTTTTCTCAAGTCCAAATGGGTATCAACCAAAACAGTTCATAAAAGCTCAAGTCGGGTTATTATTATCTCTATGTTGAACCTTTTACCCAATTCCTTGTTAGCTAAGTTATCCTAGACTAGGTCCCTCTTTCTCAAGTAGAGACTAAGTATGAGCTAAGCTAAATAATCAACACCCAATCATAAACAAGCACTAAATTAGATACCCATAAGGTTTACACATTAGGGTTGGGTCACAACCCTAGTAAGAGTCTAGCTACTCATAATGTGATTTGAAGAAAATAAAGAAGAAAAGCTAATTAAACTCATAATGGAAGATTAAAATGATGAAATCTAATATAAATACACCAATAATGTAAAACTTCCTAAAGTAGTAAAGAAAAATGGCACAGCAACTTCAGATGTTCAAACTTGATCTAATTTTGTTAAACTCATCTATTTATACAGGGCCGAGAAATGCCCCTCGGGAGGTTCTGCGGCCGCAAAATTCCATGTGCGGGCCGCAGATGTCTTCAGCTAGCAGGAAGTGAAGTTCTGCGGCCGCACATTTCTGAACTACAGCGGTGAGGAATTCTTCTGCGGCCGCAAGGCAATCTTCTACGGCCACGCAATTATTGTGCCGTCCGCAATTCTCAACGGCTACTGGACTTGGTCTTTTGGCATACTCTCTGATCTTTGACTCTTAGCCCAATTTTGTAGCTGCACAATTCATGTGCGGTTCGCACATTGCTGAAAGGTTTGCTAAATTTTTCTTCTTGTTTTGCGGCCGAAGATAGAATTCTGTTGTCCGCAATTTCTTCTGCGGCCGTAGAATTCCTTCTGTGGACCGCACATTTGTGCCTTTGCGCCATTTATTGCCTTGTGCTTCAGAACACTCCTTTTTAAGTCGGATTTCATCTCGGGAGACCAAACTTCCAGTATTCCTGCAATTTTGCATAATTTCATTAGTTTCGGGAACACAATTCAATACTTTCAGACTAAAACAAAAGCTAAAAGGTGCTAATAAGCAGTCAAAATCTCCACTTATCAACTCCGCCAAGCGAGGGTCACGATCAAACGGGTAAAGGCTTGTAACATGGTTATCAAATGAGCAAAGCTAGAAGCTCAAAGGGGTTGACTAGGGATAATGACATTGGTTGGCAATAGAAAACTCAAGCGGGCCAAGGAGAGCCTACAATCACTTCTCAAACCAAGCAAAACTTAGGATTTTGCCTTGAAACACATTCAGGGCAATTCTAGATCCTTCGCACGAATACTTGGACTAGCAACAATTCATCTCACCCCTCACGCAACCAGATTGTTAAAGAGGATGGAGTTGAGGGCCCACAACGAACACATTCAAGTTTAAAGATCACTATGGTCGAATTAAACCACTTGATGATTGCCAAAGTCAACACAAGATTCACAAAGTCACTAACTAGAGCTATTTCTTTTAAAAAAAAAACTTGTCTCTAACCATACGCACGCAGTTAAGTATGTTGGTACCAATTGAAGCATGGTCGACTCTTCGAGTATGACTTAATTAGGTCTTTTTGTTCATTACTACTACTATTGTTACCTAAACACAAAAACGGACTCATTCCCTTAAGAAAGTTGTCACGCCATCCATCGTTGGGATGAGTCACCCGGTTCACATAACAGCTACCTTTGGAAGGAACCGTGGCATTAAGAAAATCAAAGGCTTCTACTAAAACATAAACAGAAGCTACTAAATCAAACAAAGAACTAGTAAAGAAAAAAAAAATAAAGAAGCTAATAAGCAAAAACTACTGAAGGTAGAATGAATATACATAATGAGAGAAGGAGAGAGAATACATACATAATAAGAAAAGAGAAAATAATATCAAGTTATTACAGGCCAATTGTCTCAAAATGTATCAAATATAATCAATAAACTCCACCCCTACCCCGAATAAAGATAAGCATTGTCCCGGATGCCTAACAAAATAAGAGTAAAAGAAGGGAAAGAGTGAAGAAAACTCCCAATGGCTCCTTGGACACTCTGTGTCCCTAGAAATGTCACCGTCCGCAGGCTCATCCAACTGAATCTCATCATCCTCAACTCTGGGTGTGGCTGGGTTGGTGAGCATCTGACGCACTGCCTCGGCAGTGTCGGCAGTAAGGTCTTGGCTCCTCAGACTGGCCAGCTGGTGCCACCGGTGCTGTTGGTGCTGTAGGATTTGGGCCTGAATGGTGTGGGTCAATCAGTATGTCAAAGAGAAGATCTCCGACTGTAGCGAGCCTGGTCACCTATCTCCGGAGCTTGTCCGCTGACTTCTTGCTGGCCTGGGACTTTCTCATCTTCTTTGCTTCTTTTCCCAGCGCTTCAATCATTGATCCGTTTTGTATCAAGGTAGACATAATAGTGTTTTGGTTCTCTAGGAGCTTCTTCAATGTCTCTTCAACTGTCGGGGGAAACTAAGGTGCCTGAGCAGTAGATTGTGCTGCAACAGTGCTGGATAACTCAGATAGCTTTGCAGTGGCTGTCTTCATCTAGTTGTTGAGGCTCGCTAATGTCTGGGAGACTCGCAGCGCAAAGAGTTGGGCAGTAGGCATAGGCACCGGCTTCAAAGCCGAGGTGGGAGCTGTGGCAGGAACTGCAGTAGGGGCTGTGGATGATGGCGGAGGCATAGCTGCGGCACGGAGGAAGGCTCTACTGAAGTGGATGGAACATCAACTGCCTCAGAAGCTACCATAGCTGGCTCATCAGACTGGCCCACGGTGGTAGGAGGCTGAACTTTCTTCTTTGGATTGTTCGCATCTATCAGTGAATACCAAGTAGAAGGCTTCTTCGGCCTCACCTTTGTGTCATAATCCCTCGGCTCTACCCTTGCATCCGTGAGATATTCTATAATAGTGTTGGGATACGGGTAGGATGAGTCATGTTGCCGAGCAACCACTGAGATGTTAGCCGACATCACGACACCCACATTGATAGGGTACCCGGCCATAATAGAAGCAACCAAAACTGCCCGAGGAATCGGAAGGTAAGTCTCATTATGACTCGGGTCCAGTCTGCTGCAGACAAAGGTTTGGCACCCCTTCGCCTCGAAACTATGAGTGCTCCGGTGGATAGGAACCCCAGCGGCAATCAATCGAGGTGGTGGCCCCAATGCTGCTAGAATCTCGGATAACCAAGGTCGGGCTGCTCTCCTAATGCATACTTCTCCAAATATTCCTTTGGCTCAACATCTTTGAATCCCAAGTACGTGTTGAGTGTATTTTGATCAAATCTCACTTTTATGTTCCGTACTTTAGTCACTTTTGTCCCCTTTTTGATGTGTGTCACATTTTCATAGAATTCTCGGACCCAGTACTCTTTGGTGTCCACTACACTTTGAGTGAACCACATCCACCCCTTGCGATCCTTGACTGTCTCAACACTGCTGGGTTGTACCTCACCAAAGCTTTCAATAGAAACTGTCACTCGAGAGTTAGTGACCTCACTGGCGACCATGTATGAAAGCTGACGAAGGCAGCCAAGATAACACATCGGTCCTCCTAAACCTCTTTCTTCTTCAACCTTTCAAGGCCGGCAGTTATAACATCTCCCCATCTACCATCATCGGGGATATCCTGAACTAGTTTAACCAGTGCCTCAGGGACATGTGTGGCCGATGGCTCAGAAGCCTGACTAGCACTTTCCGAGTCCTCGGAAGTGCTATGAGATGAGGACGGCTCATCCCTGTGTTGGTACCTCCCTTGCGGCATTGACTGTACGGCCGACTGCTCCTGAACATAGGCTGAGTTGCCCTCTGATGCTTCCCTAGACGGGATATATGAGCTTGTGTCATAATGACCTAAACCTCTCCCCCAGCCGATTGTAGCTTTCTTTGCAATTTTCTTTTGTTAGCCAAGGGGTAGGGCACTCTTACCTCGTCCCCGAGAAGGTTCAACCCTCCCTTTAGAAGTGTCGCCTCTGCCACTAGATCGAATTATTGTCTGTACCAAACAAAGGCGGTCGTTAGTTGCAATTCAATGTTCAGACATACATAGGAGATATGCAAGTATACACCAGAAAACACAGTGAGGTTCACAGTTAAAGTATGCTTGCATGAGAAGGATCTGCGGTCTAAACAATTTTCTTGCGATCGCAGATGAGACCTTGCCGACCACACAATTTTGTTCTGCGGCCGTAGAATTTAAGTGCGGTCCGCACAATTTCACTTGCAGCCGCATCTCTGAAACCCAGATATGCCAACTCTCTGATGACAGAGAATTTGCTGATTTGAGGCCGCAACACGATTTCTGCGGTCCGCACAATTAAACATGCGGCCGCACATTGGAGTCTCAAAGTATGGACTCTCTGATGATAACAAAATTGTATTTTTGCGGCAGTAATGGGAATTTTGCGGTCCGCACATTTTACCTTGCAACTACAGATCCCTTCTTCACTAATGGTACCCAATAATCAATTTCTACGGACCGCACAAATTCATGTGCGGCCGCATAATTCAAAAATTACGAACAGTTGAGTTATTTCATTCTAGGTTTTGTAATTTTGTACACAATTTGACATGGTAACATCATAAAGACATGAAAATATGTTTACCTAGTCCCCATAGAGCATGTATTAGTTAATCCATTACAGATTTACCCCCACATGGATGCACAACTGAATTCTATTGACAAATGGCCTAAAAATGACTAAAAATCTACAAATTAAAAGAAAAAGATTAACAAGAAATGGAAGCATACCAGATGAATGAGTGTGATGAGTGATTGATCAAAGATGTTGTGTGTGTGGACAGATAGATTCACCAAGAAATTTTAAGAGAGTACTGTTTTTGTGCTTAGAGAGGGAAAAAAACGTAACAAATGCCCTAGTTCCTCTATTTATACGACTTGGGTAGCTAAGGGGAAAAAGGGCGAGTGCGGTCGCACAATTTCATGTGCGTCCACACTCTGTTACCTAGTGACATTAATTGAGCATCTCGTCTGCGGTCCGCACAGTTTTGTGTGCGGCCGCAGATTTTATTTTGCGACCACAGATTTCCTTTTGCGATCGCACATCGACCTTTTCTCTGACAAACTAAACTTCTGAGAGTTGACATTTTTCACCTTTCATTTGTGCGGTCCACAAGATAATTGTGCGGCCATAGTAGACTTTTGCTGCAGCAACCATAAATGTGTGGTCTGTATAAATCAACTGTGGTCCGCACTTCTTTCAACACTTAGCCACATTTTTGTCCATATTTCCTGTAAGACATGCTTAGTCCTGCAACACACTTCCAATCAAGTTAGAACAAAAATAACACCTATCTACCAAAGGAAAAAGAAAAGAAACATGGGTTGCCTCCCAAGCAGCACCTGATTTAATGTCGCCGCACGACGTAGAATACAATTAATTGAAATGAATGACCGCCAAGACGTGGCTATCTCCAACTTTCCCAAGTAGTGCTTCACCCGGTGACCATTGACTTGGAATACTTCATTGTTTTTGTTCTTCAAGTCCAATACACCAAAAGGTGTCACACCCACAATTTCAAAAGGACCACTCCATTTAGACTTTAGCTTCCCCGGAAACATCCTCAACCTTGAGTTAAATAACAATACAAGATCGTGCACCTTGAACTCTTTGTTTCAAAAATATTTGTCATGAAGATATTTCATATTTTATTTGTACAAGGACGAACTTACATAAGCATGGTACCGGAACTCATCCAATTCATTCAAATGTGCAACCATCAAGTTAGCGGCTACATCCCAATCAAGATTAAACTTCGTTAGAGCCCACATGGCCTTGTGCTCAAGTTCCACCGGGAGGTGACAAGCTTTCCCGAACACCAACCGGTATGGTGACATTCCGATTGCTGTTTTGTAAGACGTTCGATAAGCCCATAGTACATCATCACGCTTCTTGACCCAATCCGTCCGATTAGCATTCACCATTTTGGACAAAATACTCTTTATCTCCTGGTTGGAAACTTCCACTTGAACGCTATCTTGTGGATGATAGGGAGTCGTGACTTTATGAGTAACACCATACTTGCTAAGTAAAGTGTCGAAAGCTTTGTTCCAAAAATGTGACCCCCCATCGCATATAATTTCCCGCGGACTACCAAACCTTGTGAAAATATTCTTCTTCAAGAACGCCATCACACTTCTCGCCTCATTGTTGGGTAGAGCAACGGCCTCAACCCATTTGGACACATAATCCACTACGACCAAGATGTAGGTGTTTCCACAAGAACTCACAAAAGGACCCATGAAGTTAATACCCCACACATCAAAAATATCAATCTCCAAAATGGTAGTGAGAGGAATTTCATTTTTCTTTCAGATTCTACCGGCCCGTTGACATTCATCACATCTTTCACAAGCTCACTAGCATCCTTGCAAAGAGTGGGCCAATAGAAACCGCAACTCAGCACTTTGGTCGCTGTTCTTGCTCCACTATGATGACCACCATATGGCGAAGAATGACAAGCCCCAAGAATTTCACCTTGCTTTTCTTCCGGTACACATCTTCTAATCACTCCATCCGTAAAAATCCGGAAGAGGTATGGTTCATCCCAATAATAATTTTGACAATCTTGTTTGAGCTTCTTCGTTTGGTTTGAAGAGAACTCATCCGGGATGATTCTACACACAAGGAAATTTGCTCGATCCGCGAACAATGGCACCTCTTTCATTGAAATAGCCAAGAGTTGTTCATCAGGGAAGGAGTCATTGATTTCAAGGCCATCATGCGGCCTCCCTTTCTCCTCCTCCAAATGAGACAAGTGGTCCGCCACTTGGTTTTTCACTCTCTTTTCTATCTTGGATGTCAATATCAAACTCTTGCAACAAAAGTACCCATCTCATCAACTGAGCTTTGGAGTCCTTCTTGCTCATAAGATAACGAAGCGTCGCATGATCCGTGTTGACAATGACCTTTGCACCCATCAAGTACGGGCGGAACATCTCAATTGCAAACACAATGGCAAGGAGCTCTTTCTCGGTAACGGTGTAGTTGACTTGGTCACTATTCATGGTCTTACTAGCATAGTAGGCCGGATAAAAAATCTTGTTGACGCATTGCCCCAAAATAGCCCTAACCACTACGTCACTTGCATCACACATGAGTTCAAAATGGACACTCCAATTTGGAGCGGTGATGATGGGAGTAGTTGTCAACTTGAATTTCAACAATTCAAAAACTCTCATGCAATCATCATTAAAGTTGAACTTAGCATCTTTCTCAAGAAGCTTGCACAATGGATTCACCACCTTAGAGAAATATTTGATAAAGCGCCGGTAGAAACCTGCGTGGCCTAAGAAACTTCGTACACCCTTTACCGAAGTTGGAGGTGGAAGTTTAAAAATCACCTTAATCTTTGCCTTGTCAACTTCAATTCCATTCTTTGAGATTTTGAGGCCAAGGACAATGCCTTCCTCGACCATGAAATGACACTTTTCCCAATTGAGCACCAAATTTGTCTCTTCACATCTTACCAACACTCTATCCAAATTTGCAAAACAATCATCAAAAGAATCTTCAACCACCGAGAAGTCCTCCATGAAAACTTCACGGTAGTCCTCCACCATGTCCGTGAAAATAGCCATCATACACCTTTGAAAAGTCGTTGGTGCATTGCACAAACCAAATGGCATCCGCTTGAAGGCGAAAGTACCATAGGGACATGTAAAGGTAGTTTTCTCTAGATCCTCCTGAGAAATAAGAATTTGGTTGTAGCCCGAATACCCATCAAGAAAGCAATAAAAAGCACGGCCGGCCAATCTCTCAAGCATTTGATCTAAGAAAGGAAGTGGAAAATGATCCTTCCTTGTGACTTTGTTGAGCTTGCGATAGTCCATACACACCCTCCATTCGATCACCGTTCTTGTAGGAATCAACTCATCCTTATCGTTGGTGACCACCGTCCCCCCTTCTATGGGATGCATTGAACCGGATAATCCACGTACTATCGGAGATGGGGTAGACAACCCCAGCATCAAACCACTTGGTAATCTCCTTCTTGACAACTTCTTGCATAGCCTCATTGCGTCTCCTTTGATGTTCAATAGATGGTTTGGCACCTTTCTCGAAGTTGATCTTATGCATGCAAAATGCGGGGCTTATCCCTGAATATCCGCCAAAGTCCACCCAATAGCCTTCTTCCTCTTTTGTAGCACCTCCAAAGTGAAGTCTACCTGCACGTTAGTCAAACAATAGGAAAGAATAACCGATAAAGTAGAACAAGGACCAAGAAATGCATACCGAAGATGTGGAGGCAATGGCTTCAACACCAAGGTAGGAGGCTCTTCAATAGAAGGCTTGTAGGAGGAGTTGTCCTATTTTCAAGATCCAAGGACAATTTTCGGGGTGCATAGTTGTACAACCCCATTCCTTGCAAAGAGTTCACACATTCCATGAAGCCATCCATCTCGTCATCATCAAAGTTGTGCAAGAAGGCCTACACCATATCGCCCACATTGACCATAGCACTTGTATCATCTACAATAACATCGGTCACCAAATCCACAAAAGAGCACACCTCATTACTATTCGGTTGCCGCATTGACTTACACACATGGAAAACCACTTTTTCATCACCAACCGGGAATGTAAGTTCTCCGGCTTCAACATCACAAAGAGCCTTCCCCATAGAAAGGAAAGGTCTTCTAAGAATAATTGGCACCTCATACTCAACTTCACAAT
>MCJB01018916.1:0-101058 GCA_002018475.1 Nicotiana obtusifolia | reverse complement strand
GGGGGGGGGGGGGGATAAGACCTAGCAAGGCAAACCCCGAAATCAGAAAATCGGGCTAAGGCCTTATTAAAGCTAACAAAGAGAAAAGTTAATTAAGACCGATCTTGGCAATCCCGATCTGCGGCCAAGGCCGAATCAAACTTCGAAACAAAGTTAAGATCAAACCTATTTGGCAGGGGGCTAGTTTTTGCTAAGGCATGAGCCCGATCCCTATAAGCTTAATAGTTGAAAGCAAAGCAAATAAGAGCTTGTTTAAATCGCTTTGAACAAGGCTAAGGCCAAACTAGTTATTAATGTGTTTTGAACTTGCTTCGAGGCTAAGGCCGGGCTAACTATTAATTAGTCGGTCGCAATTTATAATCCTAGCTAAGGCAGGATATTTCGATGCATGAGAATCAAGGAACAAACTCAAAATATATTAAAAAATATCATTATCCAAGGTGGGATCTTTACATAGCTCAGGCTATAAATTATTAAGACAATATCAGTCCGAGCCATCTTCATACTCTTCAGGAAAGGTTTTTCTTCTCATTTCGTCCTCGACTTTCGATGCCTCAGCGACATCGGAAGATAAATCGAAGCCACGGGCCTGGAGCTCCTCGGGAACAGAAAGGCGAGTTTGGCATTGAGTATACTCGGTCAGCGCCTTCGATTGCTCGTGAGCTACTTCAGCATCAGCTCTATACTAGGCTATCAAGTCATCAGCTTTGGCCTTAGTAGCAGCAATTTCTGATTTTGCTTCCTGAAGTCGATCGGTCAGAACTAACCGGTCTTGGTTGAGCGATTCGACTTGGAGCCGATGGAACTCATTGTCCTTAAGCAGGGCTCCGATTCTTTCTTGAGCTGCCGAGGCCTGTTCTTGGAGAGCCATTTTCTCTGCAGCTAGAAGCTCGGCCTTGTTTCTCCAACCGCTCGTTTCAACCTTTGCCTCATTCAGCTCGGACCGGAGTCGATCCAACCGATTGTCCATTTGCCCCATCCGATCAATGCAAGAGGCATGCTCTTTCCTTACGGAGTTTAGTTCTGCCTGGAGATTTGATAACTTATTTTCAAGCCGCTGACGTTGTTCCCACTCTTGTGCCATTCCTTCTTTGATGCGAAGGAACATTTCGTGATAAAGCACCAAAGACTGTGGAAAATTCAAATTGAAGATTGTCAGTATGGGTTGTGAACCGAAATATCGAGTATAGTTTAAAGTAAACAGGAAAACATACTCGGTTCGATGCCTGTTGAGCTTCGTTGAACAAACAAGCCCAATCCACAGCGTTCATCGCAGCCCGGTCCTCTTCAGTCGCCAAGCTGTGGAGATAGCTTGCTACACCTACCGGTGGGCCTAATGCTCAGGCGTCCTCGGGGATAGCAAGGGTTATCACTCTCCTCCTTTTAGGTTTCGAGCTCAGTGCGGGAAATTTATCTGCTAACTTGATAGCAGCCGACATTCCACTTGTCTCGGCTGGAGGACTCCTTCTGGGGACTTCGAGGCCAAAAGTGTCGGCCGACGGCACCCCGTCAAAAAATTCCTCGAAGGTCCCTGCTGTGGCCGGCACCTTGCTTGGCGTATGTACCCTAGCATCTTAGGCTTCTTTCAAAATTGTCTCCGAGAAGGAGGGTGAATGCGCCATCTCGGGGATATCCGAGGACCTTTGTGCCGCCGCCTGCATGTCAGCCCGGTCTCCGGTCCTTGCTCCCATATCTTCTCCTTGGGAGGCCCCAGTTTCTTCCACAATCGGCTCGGGGACTTCCCGAGGGGATGGGCGGTGTACAATTTCGGGGCTTTTTTCCCCCTCGGAATCATCACTTAATGAAATGGCAGGATCAGTGATGGTAACTTTACGGGCCATCATTTTTCTCCTGCCCTTCTTCTTTTCGGGCTCAGCCTGGTCGGGAGCCCTTTTTCTCTTCTTTCCTCCTTCCTTCTCCGATGTGGGAAGAGGGCGAGGAGTTGTCCCACCGGTAACTGCCGACCTCAACTCGGCATCCTTCGAGAGACCTGCAAAACATATTTTCAGAATGTTAAGAATTGGTGTCGATTGTTTTGGAGAAAATGAATATCGATGAAGCTCAACATGGTTCTTGGCCTCCCAAAGACCTTTTGATATTTCTCTCCAGGCCCGCTCGGAATAGGACCTCTGGGCCACGACTTTCTTGACCCACTCCATCAAGTCCTCGATTGCGGCCGGTGCCTGGGAAACGGCTGCACATCATAACACATCGGTTATACATTGAAAGACAGTATTGAAAAAAGATAAATAGAGAAGCGCTTACGTTTCATGTTCCACTTCTCGGGTAACGGCATACTATCGGCAAGGATCAGGTCGGAAGTTTTAATTCGAATATATCGGCTCATCCAGCCCCGATCCCTATCCTCATCGATGCTCGAGAATGAAGCCTTGCTGGCCCGGCGAGCTAGTTTAATCAGCCCCCCTCGGAACATCCGGGGACTGTATAATCAAAGCAAATGGTCGAGGGTAAAAGGATGCCCCCCTCGACCTTATCTATGAAAAAACGGAAAAGGTAAACTATACGCCACACAGAAGGGTGGACTTGACCTAGAGTGACTTCGTACCTCCTACAAAACTCGATGATTAGAGGGTCAATAGGTCCTAGTGTGAACGGGTAAGTATATACACTAAGGTATCCCTCCACATGTGTGGTGATGGCTTCATTCGGAGAAAGGATTATTATTTCCTTATCAGCCCAATGGGGAGGGATTATTCCGAAACCGGTTCGCCTCGGCCAGGCACCGGGGAAGGCTTCTCGACCTTAAAGTCGGAGCCTATGAAGCATCCCACTGGAATGAAGGCCTTCAATGGAGGCTCCATAGAGGGTTCCTCAGTATGGGTAGGCTCAACCTCTTCAACAGACTCGGCAGAGGAAGTTTGTTTTTGAGGAACTGATTTAGAAGTTTTGGCCATTGAAGTAGCGGAAGCAAGAAACAAAGGAGAAGAGGGGTTTTCTGGCGAAGAAGACTAAAAGTTTTCTTTCTCTCTCTCTGGTGAAAAAAGCTTTAAGGAAGTAAATTGGTAATCAGCGTGAAAGTAAAGAAGTAAAATGCAAAGAGGGAAAGAAGTATTTATACTTTCCCAAAAAGCGGCGGTACAAAGCACGAGGTGGGCAGCATTAAATGCACGCAGAAGGTACAAGGTTCTGCGGATAAGACTAGTAATGATTTCCTGTGTCGACGGTTGTGTGCGTCACAGCACTACCGTCACACATAGGATCTTTTTAGGATAAGTGATTTTGATGACTCTGCTTGCGTGTCAAGCTAATGGAGATGTCGATTGCTTAACCAAAAGGTTCGAAGGATGACAACTCATATCGTTTTTTGTCCTTACTCTCCAATAAACGAGGGGACTATCTGTATTGAGTCGAACACAATCGAGTGAAGTCGGGCCCAGGCGTAATATGAGGCCGGGTTGCCTCGGTCCGAAGTCAACAAATCGGATACGGAGGCTGGAGCGGCCGAAACGGGGCAATCGATATCGGCCGGTCAGGGCACGTCTCGTAACAAAGGATCAGTTTCGAATCAGATATTTCGCGAATTCCTAATATCTAGCCGGGAGTAAATATCTCAACCGTTATAGACGTTAAAGGCACCATTTTAGGATATTTCATCCCGTAATTAAAGGGATTTACTCTATAATTAGACTTTTACCATGTTTAGGGCTCTTTTAGCTACCTATAAGAAGGGCATTCGACCTTTACTGTAAAGCACAAGATATACTGAGAGAAAATATTAGAATTATTACTGTTCATCACTACTGTTCATTGTCACTGTTCATCAAGTTTTGCTTGTATTTCGTCGCCAGCTACTCAATCTCTGTGGTTTGATTATTCTTTTATTTATTATCTTTCGATCATTTATATTATACTTTATATTGTATCAAATTGATTCACGGATCCTTAGCACTACAAACAAATTCAATTGTTACCCGGATTTCTGGGTAAACATTTCCTAAAAACCCCATCCAGATCAAATAAGACGAATGCTATATCTATTCCTTTTTGAATCTGCTGGTCATAATATCCGTGGCTGGCATGCCACTCTCCTGTGATAGGTAGGTTGCTGGTTGGCAAAAGACCAAATGATAAACCCAGTTTTCAATTTTTCTGCAAACGAATAAGTTGCAACTACAGTACTGCCTCAAGCAAATGTCAACTCAACCAAAAAAAAATTAGATCACTTTTAAGAACCCTCTCTTTTTACTGGCGTTACAGGATTCTCGCAAAAGGTTGTTTCACGGTTTAATTACCCTTTTGAGAATCTACTATCATTTAAGTTATCCATGGAACAGTAACGACGAATAGAAATTCAGGATAAAGATTAAATGTATATGTGAATTAAAATAATCCGTGAAAAAGAAGTAAGAGGAGAAAGAACAAGAAAATGGAAAGAAATTGTTGAAAGTGTAACTGAACAACGGTTCTCTTCCAAGTTGAAAAAAGGTGGGGTCCACTTATATCAAAGTTGGAGACACCAGATCAAATTTAACTCATTTTTTTCATCCAATATGCGCGAGAGACGCGTTATTCCATGTCATCAAGAAATGTTTAATCGACGCAATTTAGACACACTTGTAGTGTTCAACAGGTACTAGACAAAGATGAGGTGCTTAAATGAAATTTTGTGTCAAGTTTAAGGGGCAATTTATGTATTTTGTCTTTGTATTTAAATTCTTAAAAGATGTAGAAAATAAACTGCCCACCTAATGTTCCCAGACATCCTTAAAGGAAAATGTCACACAAATTGCAATGTATAGAGTTACGGTTAACCTCTGTGCAGACTATTCTTCAGATGAATTCCTTTATGGAACTGGATGTTCGAGGAAAGAAGATCTAGAATTGTGACAAGTCACAGCTACTCTATATTAGGGTAAGAACTACCAAATTTAGATGATGATGAATGATGAGGATGGAAGGATTATGTGGAGGAGCATGGTAGTAATGAGAAGGGTGTCGTGGTGGACTGGTGAAATGGTCAAGATTACAAGAGAAGAATATACATAACACTTTCTGCTCAAATCCTTAGGAAAAAGGGCAGAAAAGCATGTTTTACTAACTTTGGTTCTTATTTTGCAGGTACTATTAAGATAGATGACTCTTATGTGGTGGCCAAGTTTATTAGGGCAGTATTAACATCCACAATGTTCATTCCCTATAGTTTTAACCATTACATAAACCAGATACAGAGCTCATCAAACAAGAGTGGAAGAAGCCTCACAAAGTGCAACCAAAATGGATCACTGGTAGTGGATCCCGGGTTGATATAGATAGGAAGCGATACGCAATAAGGTGCAATTGCCTTAGCAGTGACAACTTTGTATATGGTCGAGATCGAGTTCGCCTACAACATGAAAGGACAAGCTCGGAACATGACAATGCAAGACTGAAGATCGGCCCCGAGTCACACCGGGCTAGAACCCGGGGTTAGAATACCTGTCTTCGAGAATATTGAGTCTGAGACCCCGGAATCGACCTTAGCCCCAAACGAGCTCTAAGAAACATTGTTTGCATAACCAATAAGAAGACCGAAATATCCGTAATGGGGTAGATGTTGCAGTGAGAATCTCGGCGCGTATTAATAAGGAACCGGCAATCAGCAAATCAAGGAATTTTTACCTTTTATAGAATTGTACCTAAAGTATAACTCCTCTACTATATAAAGGGGGTTTGATAATTTATTGAGGACATGGTAACATGTATTCCAAAGTCACATATCATTATTATTTCTCTTTGAGCTCTTGTTTTTCTGTGTCCTAACATTGATCAAAGCGCACCTGGCTCGAGGGTGATTAATCTTCCAAGGCTAAGATTGTTCAATTCGTGTGGTTTGCACTTACTTTACCATTATTTATTTCAATAGCAATCTAATTTACTATTTTGTGTCAAGTTAATCCACGTATCCTTAAAATCACTTATAAATCCAATTGTTATCTGATTTTAAGGGTAAATAGTTTAGCGCCTACCATGGGACTAAGGATAATAGTGGTTATTTGATACAAATCTCCATAACACACACTACTTTAACTTGTTCTTTGAAGTGTCTCTAATTCAGGTTAAAACCCAAAATGTCAAACTCTCAATCAGCACCCATACATGTTGACGGTGAGTTCGGTCATCATGGTGAAAATAGCAACATAGCGCCCGGTGACGAGGTATCGCCTATTGATCCCATCATAATTCCGGTCGCAGACCCGATTGACACTAGTTCACATGTGGCTATCAACACAAACCTGCATACCGACCCCGAGAATAGCGTCCATGGTGTAACCCGATCAGCGGCTCAAAATACACAAAACGTTAGAGGAGACGGGGTCAATTTACAGTTGATCTTCGAAATGTTGCAGGCTTAATAGGCGGTGATAGCTCAGTTACAGAACCAAAGCCGTGCACTGAGCAGAGTTGAACCCGATCCACCTTGGGAAGTCACTCACAGAGATGAACCGGTCGCAGAAAGGTCAAATGAAAACGAATCGGGGGCTAACCCCGAGATCATAAAGATGCTCGAAGAACTGACAAAATGGATATATTCAGGGGAGAAGAAAATTGAATAGAGGCTAATGACAAAAAGGTAGAAACCTACAATTCCAAGGTAGACCAAATCCTAGGAGCACTGCTGATATTGAAAGGCCTGAATTTCAAGAAGTTCGTGTAAAAACCTTTTCCTCCAAGCGCGGCTCTAAAGCCAATTCCTAAGATATTCCGCATGCCCGATATTGCTAAGTATTACGGAACGATCGACCGAAATGAGCATGTAACCTCTTACACATGTGCCATAAAAGGGAATGACTTGGAGGATGATGAGATCGACTCTGTCATGTTGAAGAAATTCAGAGAGACCTAGTCCAAAGGAGCTATGGTATGGTATCACAACTTACCTCCTAATTCTACTAACTCATTTGCTATGCTTGCGGATTCTTTCCTGAAAGCACACGCCGGGGCCATCAAGGTCGAGACCAGAAAATCGGATCTTTTCAAAGTAAAACAGAAGGATAACAAGATACTCTGAGAGTTCGTGTGCCGGTTTCAAATGGAACGGATGGACCTGCCATCGGTCGCTAATGATCTCTACAAGAAATGAAAGGAAAAGTGATTGAGGTCAGAGCAACTGGGGACTCATGAGCAAAAATAGCTTCAATAGGTCCATCGGGCCTAAAGAAGCACCTAGGTTATCGGAATACAACTTTAACGTTGATGATGCCGCCATTGTATCAGCTATCGGATGCATCAAAGATACCAAATTGCCTCGACCTCTACAATCCGATACAACCCAAAGGGATCCTAACCAGATGTGTAAATATCACGACACTCACGGCCATAGAATGGAGGATTGCCAACAGTTGAGAGAGGAAGTAGCCCGACTATTCAATAATGGGCATCTTCGAGAATTCCTGAGCGATCGAGCCAAGAATCATTTCAAGAATAGGGATTCTAACAAACAGACCGAATAAGAAGAACCTCAACACGTCATTAACATGGTCATCGGTAGGGTCAATGTCCCTTAGGGGCCGATGTTGAGACGCACCAAAGTGTCCGTCACGAGGGAAAAACGGACTCGAGATTTCATACCGGAAGGAACCTTGTCTTTCAACAATGAGGACACGGAAGGGATCGTGCAGCCGCACAATGATGCACTGGTAATATCTGTACTTGTAAATAAATTTTGAGTTAAGCGAGTGTTAATTGATCCAGGTAGCTCGGCCAACATCATCCGATCGAGGGTCGTGGAGCAGCTCGGTCTACAAGATCAAATCGTGTCTGCAGTCGAAGTACTAAAGGGATTCAGCATGGAATGTGAAACCACTAAGGGGGAGAAAACATAACTGGTGAACACCGCCGGGATCATCCAGAAAGCTAAGTTTTATGTGACCGAAGGAGACATGAGGTACAACGCTTTGTTCGGGAGGCCATGAATCCACAACATGAGGGCAGTACCCATGACTCTGCACTAAGTCTTAAAATTTCCAACACCAGGGGGATTAAACAATATACGGAGAACAGCCAGCCGCTACGTAGATGTATGCGGTCGAAGAGGCGATTCCGATATCCACACTTGCAACGACAAAGGGGCCGGGTTCAGTCGAAAAGAAAGAAGCTAAATAGGAATTACCGACACCAGCCCCGACTCAACCAAAGAAACAGGGGACTAATGAAGACGATGATTACGGGGTCCCTAGATCTTTCATAGCCCACGATGGCTCCGACGCTACAAAATCAACAGTCGAGAAATTGGAACTAGTCGCATTGATTGAACACTTGCCCGATTAAAAGGTATACCTGGACACGGGGTTAAGCCCCGAGCTCAGGAAAAAACTGATTCAATTTCTTATAGCTAATGAAGATTGTTTCGCTTGATCCCACCTTGATATGACAGGGATCCCTCCGGAGATAACCACTCACAAACTGAGCCTAGACCCGAAGTTCCATCCTATCAAGCAGAAGAGGAGACCCCAGTCCGAGATCAAACATACTTTCATCAAGGACGAGGTATCTAAAATCCTCAAAATAGGGTCCATTTGGAAGGTCAAATACCCAGATTGATTAGAAAATGTAGTTGTAGTCCCTAAAAAAGGGAATAATTTAAGAATGTATGTAGACTATAAGGATTTGAATAAGGCATGTACCAAAGTTTCTTTCCCTTTGCCCAACATCGATCGCATGATCGATGACACAGCCAGCCATGAGATCCTCAGTTTTCTCGATGCCTACTCCGAGTATAACCAAATACGGATGAACTCGGATGATCAGGAAAAAACCTCCTTCATCACTAAGTATGGCACATATGCTATAACGTGATGCCATTTTGATTAAAAAACACCGGTGCCACTTACCAATGCCTAGTAAACTGGATGTTCGAGGAACAAATAGGAAAATCAATGGAGATTTACATTGGCAATATGTTGGTTAAGCCCCTGCGAGCAGAGGACCATTTAAAATATTTGCAAGAAACCTTCAGCATATTGAAGAAATACAATATGAAACTGAACCTAGAAAAATGTGCGTTTGGAGTTGGATCAGGTAAATCCCTCGGGTTCATGGAATCCAACCGAGGAATCGAGATCCACCCCGGCAAGATCAAAGCCATCCAAGATATCACGGTTGTGGACAACGTGAAAGCCGTGCAAAGATTAACCTGGCGCATAGCCGCCCAGGGGAAATTTATTTTGAGGTCCTCCGACAAGAGCCACCGGTTCTTCACACTATTGAAGAAAAAAAATAACTTCTCATGGAGTCCGGAGTGCCAATGGGCCTTGGAGAGCTTAAGAGGTATCTATTGAGCCCACGACTTCTTCACGCGCCGAAGACAGACGAACAACTATACTTGAACTTGGCAGCGTCGGAGATAGCGGTAAGTGGAGTCCTGGTCCAGGAAGAGCAAGGTACGCAATTCCAATTTACTATGTTAGCAGGACCCTAGGTGAGGTCGAAACTAGGTACCCTTACCTAGAAAAGCTGGAGCTCACGTTCCTAAGCGCCTCTAGAAAGCTAAAACCATACTTCTAGTGTCACCACATATGTGTTGTGACTACTTACCCGTTGAGGAATGTTATACATAAGCCCGAGCTCTCGGGCCGGTTGGCCTAATGGGCCGTGGAAATCAGTGGGTACGATATTGAATATCGACCCCGGACCGCCACTAAATCTCAAATTTTGGCAGACTTTGTGGCCGATTTTACGCCGACCCTAATACCTGAGGTCAAAAGAGAGTTATTAATCAACTCAGGGACCTCCTCGGGGATCTAGACCCTTTTTACCGACTGCATCTCGAACGCAAAAGGGACCGGACTTGGCATCGTACTGAAGCTACCAACAGGCGATGTAATCAAACAATCTATTAGGACTGAGAAATTGACACAACGAGGCCGAAAATGAGGTCATGATTGTAGGTCTCGAACTAGACAAAAGCTTGGGGACAGAGGTGATCGAAGCTAAGTGCGACTCCCTCCTCGTGGTGAACCAAGTTAATGGGACGTTCGAGGTCAGAGAAGAACGAATGCAAAGGTACCTGGACAAGTTGTAGGTAACATTTACATCGGTTCAAAGAATAGACTTTGCAGCATGTATCTCGGGATCAATAAGAGCCGGTTACTAATGGATCGACATGGAAAAGGACGCGAAGGAATTCGTACGAAAATGTGATGAATGTAAAAGACATGCTCTGATGAATCATAAGCCCAGGGAGCTACTGCATTCGGTTTTGTCACCATGGCCGTTCAAGAAGTGGGAATTGGATATCATTGGCCCCTTCAATGGGCACCCGGTAAAGCTCAATTTATATTGTTTATGACTGACTATTTTTCTAAGTAGGTGGAAACCCAAGCG
Source organism: Nicotiana obtusifolia (assembly GCA_002018475.1). Lineage (NCBI taxonomy): Eukaryota > Viridiplantae > Streptophyta > Magnoliopsida > Solanales > Solanaceae > Nicotiana > Nicotiana obtusifolia. Next base: position 90,735 of record MCJB01018916.1, on the reverse strand, counting down.
TACGAGAAGGTCAGGGAGAAAGAAGTCATCGATTTTGTTTGGGACCACATCATATGCCGGTTTGGAATACCGGCCGAGATCATATGCGACAACAGGAAATAATTCATTGGCAGCAAAATAAGCAAGTTTCTCGAAGAACATAAGATCAAACGGATCCTATTGACACCCTACCACCCGACTGGGAATGAACAAGCAGAATCAACCAACAAAACCATACTCCAAAACCTCAAAAAGAGGTTGACTGACGCCAAAGGAAAATGGAAGGAAATCCTGCCCGAAGTCCTATGGGCATATTGTACGACATCGAAGTCCAGTATCGGGGCCACTCCATTTTGCTGGTTTATGGCACCGAAGCTCTAATACTGGTCGAAATTGGAGAACCAAGTTTCAGGTTCCGATATACAACCAAAGAATCAAACGATGAGGCCATGAATACAAGCCTAGACCTATTAGATGAAAGGCGCGAAGCTGCCCTTGTTCGATTGGCCGCCTAAAAGCAGCGGATCGAGAGGTATTACAATTGAAGAGCTAACCTTCGACACTTCAATGTCGGGGACTTGGTGTTAAGGAAGGTCACGCTAAATACCCGGAACCAGAACGAAGGGAAGTTGGGACCAAACTGGGAAGGCCCTTATCAAATTATCGAGATCACCGATGAAGGATCGTACAAACTCGGAACAATGAACGGTGAGCAACTACCGAACAACTAGAACATAGCTCACCTGAAGTGATACTACTGTTAAGGTACGTCATCGTTCATTTCCTTTTATTTATTTGCATTCCGAACTAACACTTGCAGGCAATCATCAAAGTACGATACAATCTTTAGGCCTGAAAGCACGCGTTGCATTCTTTTTCCCTTGAATTGATTCTTTCCCAAATGGGTTTTCCGACAAGGTTTTTCCCAAGGCAACGATAAATCGTGCTAACTTAAAATTGAAGGCCGGTTACGAACTGGTATCGAAGATCACGACAATAGAATTCGAGGTCTCTCTACGATCGGCCCCGAATACTGGGGTCATTACCCTCAGATAATGACTTTAGCAAGGATAGAAACTTTATAATTGAATGATATAGGCTCAGTCGATAGGATTTACTAAAAGGGCCAAACGGTCAAATGAACCGTGCCCGCATAGATTGCTCGAGCCCTGGAACAAAATTTGTACACATGTGTAACTATTACGTACAAGAATAAAAAGAAGTTTCTTCCTTGCGGATAAATATCTTGTCCCTTAAGAATTTCCGTTTTTTCTTTCCTCTTATGGAATTTCCTACATTCGATCCCCTAAAGGTATCGAGCCCAAGGGCCACTTTTATCCGGATTCAAACGATCACTCCTAATCGGGGACTGCTGCCCAGAAATAAACTCGGACGACTCGGGCTATCGGAGCACCAGGGCACAAGACCTATTATGCAGCGCTCGAACTTTAAAGGCTATGGCCATTCCCATTCAGGGACTGTTATCTTAGGCAAGCCCGGATAACTCGAGGTGACAAGCCCACTGGGCAACACCCGAACTAAAAAGACTACAGCCATATTAAAACAGCTCGGAGACGTCTGTGACCTGTAATAAAAAATAAGGCCTTAAAAAAATTTAAACTATTTCTATAGGCTACCCTCGGCAAACTATAGTCTAAAAAATTATAAGTACTTTGGGGAAAAGTTTTGGTCATACCGAACCCCCATGATGACTTGAACAAAATAATGTCAAAGGCAAGGCGTGTTCGAACCGCCGAATATGACCTAACTAGTTCATGGAGGCATTTCGATCTTTGCGAACATAAAGAATAAAGCAAAGAAAAAACAAAACTCAGAAATTGTCAAAGAGAAAAAGTAGCCTTGTATTTTATATACATGAAGTCTTTATACCAAATGGCCTTGAAAAAGCACAAAAGTACACAAGTACAAAAATATTAAAAATGTAAAAGGCACTTAAACGGCCTAGTCCTCACCGAGCTCGCCTCGTCGCCAGGTTCTTCGGAGACTCCTCCACTCTCGGATCCGTTCAAACCCTAGTAGTCTTCCTTAGGATAAGCCAACTTCTTGGCCTCGGCTTCGAGCCCCTTAGCACTCTCAATTTCGGCTGACAAGTAGAAACCCTGAGCATAAATCTCCTTGAGGGCCTCCCTTTGGGATTGTCGCTTCGCATGCTCAACTATATCCTTCATTCGATCTTGGCCCGCCTCAGCATCGGCCTTGTATTGGGCCACCATCTTTTCGGCATTGGCTTTAACCACCAAGACCACCGACTTGGCCATTTCTAGCTCCTTGGCAAGATTTTTGTTTACCCTAAAATACGAGTAACAATTGAATTTGTACGTGGTATTAAGGATACGTGAAATGATTTGACACAATGAAAAATATGACAGTGAATAAGAATTGACTTGAATAAATAAAGGAGTAACCAAACTGTTGGGGTTGAATGGAACTTCTGTGATGGAGTAATATGCAATGAAAAATAGATAACTTTTGTAAGAGATAGACAGAAATTGATAATTAGTATTGCCAGTCGTATGTGTGTCCTTTTTACAATGAAATTAAATGCCCTTTTATAGGAAAGAGGAGAGTTCTACATATGGTAAAAAACTTATTTACAGGATGGTTTATCCCAAAAAATATTAACCTAACATCTCTGAGGATTGGGGCCGTGATTCCCGCCTAGATATTTATATATCACGAGATTTCCGGCCTTTCCGTTACACGAAACTGATACTTCACCATAAAATGCCTTTACCCAGACCGGTCTCGACGGCCTTATTCTGACTGCTCTGACTCCGAACCCAATGATGCCCGACCTCGAGCTTTCCTTCCCGAAATGCTGGTTCCGATTTGAAGCAATCCGACCCTAGACTACACTCGAGCCCGATCTTCCTTGTGCGCTCGATCGCATCCGAACCAGTACAGATAGTCCTCTCGTTTATTGGAGAGTAATGACGAAAAACGATATGAACCGCCTCCTCTCGAGATTGGGTCAAACAACAGCATATTCATTGAGCATGACATGAAGTCCGAAGCGTCAAATCACTCAACTTAGAAAATATTTCGTCAGTGGGTGACGGCAGCGCTATGACGCACGTGACAGTTGCCAAAGAAAATCATTGCGTGTCCTAGCTGGCGACAAATCCTCCAACACCTGCAAATACCATTTACTACCCTACCTCGTGCTCTGAACCGCCACTTTTGGGAAAGTATAAATACTTCCTTCATTCTTCAAGTTCCAGGTTTTTACGTTGCTCAACAATTTACCGCTTTTAGTTCTCTACATCTTTGCACCACAAAACTTCTCTTGCGCATCATAACCCTTTTCTTTTCGCTACTATCACTTCAATTGCAATGGAAAAAACTTCTAAGTCCGTTCCACAAAATCAACAATCTTCTCCTTCTCAGTCCGCTGAAGAGGCTGAGCCCGCTCACATCGAGGAAACCTCCGCGAAACCTCCTTTGAAAGCCTTTATACTTGTTGGGTGTTTTATCGGCTCCGACTTCAAAGTTAAGAAGCCTTCTTCAGTACCCGGCCGAGGTGAACCAGTCTCAATGTAAATTAGCTCGATCACCCACAGAATCCTTGACAGGGTGAAAGCAGAGTGCAAATAGACCGACAAAGATGTGGTAGTCCCTTCTCCGAATGAGTCGATTACCACTCATGCGGAAGGTTACCTAAGCCTCTATACTTATCCTTTTAGTTGGGATCCTTGGATCCCATAATCGTCGAATTTTGTAGAATATATATTGTTACTCTAGGCCAGGTTCATCCCTCCGTTTGACGGATAGTTCATCTTTTCTGCTTCTTCGTAAGTAAGGTTGAAGGGGGGCATCCCTTTACCATCGACCATCTACTCCGATTGTACAGTCCCCGGATGTTCTGAGGGGGACTAATAAAACTTGCTCGCCGGGCCAGCAAGGCTCCGTTCTCGAGCATCGATGAGACAAGGACTGGGGCTGGATGAGTCGGTTTGTCCGAATAAGAACCTCCGACTTGATCCCCGCAGAAGACATGCCATTCCCTGAAAAGTGGAACTTGAAACATAAGCGTCATTTTACTTAAAAACATTTACTGCTTTCCTTCTAGTGCTTAATCGATATGTTTTGTACGGTGCAACTGTTTCCCAAACGTCGGCTGCAATTCAACATTTGGAGGAGTGGGTCCGGAGAGTAGTGGCTCAAAGGGCCTATTCGGAGCGAGCCTGGCGGGAAATATCTAAAGGCCTTTGGGAGGCCAAAAATCATGGTGAGCCCAACAACGCTCGTCTTTGTCATTTCAAGAAATCGAAGTTGTCACAATGTTTCTTTTTCCCTTTTCGTGTAGGTCTATCGAAGGATGCCGAGTTGAGGTCGGCACTCACCGGTGAGGAAGGTCCCTCCTCTGTCTTGGAGAAAGGAGGAGGGAAAAAGAGAAAAGAAATCCCCAGTCCCTCAGAGCCCGAAAAAAGCAAAAGCAGGAAAAAGATGAGGGCTCGCAAACTCGTAGTCACCGATCCGACCATCCAACTAAGTGATGGTTCCGAGGAGGAAAGAGATCATGACACTTCAAATAACGATCCTCCTCGGACAGTCCCCGAGCCAGCGATCGGTGAGGCTTGCATCCCTCAAGTGGAAGACCTCGAGGTGAGGACGAGGACCGGGGGTCCGGGCCGATGCGGGGGAAGCAGCACAAGGGATCTCGGACCTCCCCGAGATGATGGACTCACTCTCTTTTTCGGAGGCAACTCTAAATGAGGCTCAGACTGCAAGAACGCATACACCGAGTAAAGGGCCAGTTGTAGCTGGAGCCTTTGAAGAGTTTTTTGATGGGGTGCCATCGGCTGATACCTTCGGGATCAAAGTGCCAAGAAGGAGTCCCCCCGCCGAGACAAGTGGGGTGTCTGTCGGTACCAAATTGGTCGACAGATTTCCAGCTCCGAGCTCCAAACCTGATTGAAAGAAGGTGATAAAGTTCACCGTTCCCGAGGATGCTCGAGTATTGGGCGCGCCGGTAGGTGTGGCCAGCTATCTTCATTGCTTGGTGACCGACGAGGACCAAACCGCAATGAACACCGTAGACTGGGCATGCTTATATTAACGAAGCTCAGCAGGCATCGAACAAGGTATGTTTTCTTACAAGTTTCATCTGATACTCAAAATCTTATTTCTAGATTTGCACTGACTGTCTTAGTATGTACACTTTGCAGTCTTCGGTGCTTCACCATGAGGCGTTCCTTCGAATAAGGGAAGGAATGACACAAGAACAGGCACAACGTCAGCGGCTCGAAGGCAAGATATCGAACCTTAAGGCCGAGCTATATTTCATGCGGAGAGAGCACAGCAAAGTAATCGACTAGCTGGGGCAGCAGATCGACTGGATAGACCGACTCCGATTTGAGGCAAACGAGGCTAAGACCAAAACCAGTGGGTGGAAAACCATGGTTGAAACTCTGACTTCGGAAAAAGAAGTCCTCCAAGCTCGCTTAGAGGAGCAAGTTTCGGAGGCTCAAGAGAAAATCGGAGCTTTGACCAAAGGCACTGATTCTCTTCAAGACCAAGTCGAGTCGCTCACCCAGGATCCGGGTGTTCTGGTCAACGAGCTGCAAGCAATAAGGTCTCAGATTGCTATCACCAAGGTCGATGCTGATGATTTAATAGCTCAATACAGAGCCGAGGCCAAGGCCGCCTAGGAGCAATCGAAAATGCTGGTTGAATATACCAAGTGTCAGACCCGACTCTCCGTTCTCGAGGAGCTACAAGATCGAGGTTTTGATCTATCTTCCGAGGTTGATGAAGCAACGAAGATCGAAGCCGAAGCTAGGAAGCAGGCTTCCCTGAGGAAGATGAAGACGGTTCTGACTGACATTGCTTATAGAACGAAGTGTCATTTCTGTAATCTGAATGTATAAAAGGACTTCCTTATTGCATATAAGATTCCTCCATTTTGTTTGACTTTGTTCCATAATTTTCATATCCTGCAACTTTCCTGCCTTAGCTAGGATTGTAAAATTTCTTCGTAAATATTTCTTTTCTATGACCAACGGAATATGGTCCATATCCTGGCCGGTTAACGAGCTGAGTTGGTCTTTAACCGACTTGGCCTTAGTCTTATCTCAAGTTCGGGGTGGCCTTAATAAGCTTTGTTCATCCCTGAACCTTTTAGCTTTGTGCGTCCTGGGCCCATTAAGGAATCGGGACCATGTGGTCCCTTTCACATTTCAATGATTTAACCTGGCTCTAGTCCTTTTTAAAGAATCGAGGTCTTGCCTTGGCAAGCCCCTATCGTCTTCGAATTTTATCTTAGTTTGGCCGTAGCCTTTTATAAACTGGGGTTGCCCGAGTAGGTCTTACTTCCCTTTGAGTTTTGTTAATTCAATACGGCCTTGGCCTAGCAATCAATTTTGGGGTTTTCCTTGTTAGGTCTTACTCCCCTTTGAGTTTTTGTGTGAATATTTAACCGATGTAAACTCTTGGTAATGCGATGGTAATAAAAGAAGCCCTTGGGCTTAGGAGCACAATATTGGTGCCAAAAAGACTTTATTAATATCTTCATGCTCGTACATCTTTGCTTTAAGAGGGGCTAATCGATCTATTCGGGTACGGTTCCTTTGATCGTTTGACCCTTACATTGGTTCCTAACGATCTTTGTAAAGTCCCCTTGAAATCGAAGCAAGTGAATGAAGATTTCGAAAATGACGATCAGTCTCTGGTTGTTCGACGGTTGAAATCGAGCACCAAATTTCATAAACTCCGATGAATGATCGATCTAAGTAAGCACGATTCTTGGTTGCCTCATTAAAAACCTTGCCGTAAAACCCAATTTGGGACAAAACCGGTCGAAGGGAAAAAGAGTGCAACACGTGCTTTCAGTCCTAATGCCTTGTGTTTCCAGGTTCGAGATCGATCCAACTTGCAAGCGTTAGTATCAAAAGAAAAGATGAAATGAATAACCTTAACAACAATACCGCTTCAAGTGGCTCATGTTCCAATTGTTTGGCAGTTGTTTGCCACCCATAGTTCCGAGCTTGTAAGACCCCTTTCCGGTGACCTTCAGGACAGTATAGGGACCTTCCCAGTTTGGTCCCAATTTTCCGTCGCTGGGGTCTCGAGCGTTGGGTGTAACTCTTCTATGTACCAAGTCCCCTACGTTGAAATATCGGAGACGGGCTCTCCGGTTATAATACCTTTTGATTTTTTGCTTCTGTTTCGCCATCCGAACTAGAGCGGCTTCCCTCTTTCCATCCAAAAGCTCCAAGCTGATGTTCATAGCCTCACGGTTTGACTCTTCGGTTGCATATCGGAACCTGAAGCTCGGTTCGCCCACCTCAACGGGTATCAATGCTTCGGTGCCATAAACTAAGGAGAATGGGGTGGCCCCGGTGCTGGTTTTCTCGGTCGTGCGATATGCGCACAAGACCTCGGGCAGCATCTCCCTCCACTTTCCTTTCGCGTCGGCTAACCTTTTCTTCAAGTTCTGGACTATGGTTTTGTTGGTTGACTCGGCTTGACCATTGCCGCTGGGGTGATATGGAGTTGACAATATCCTCTTAATCCTGTTATCTTCAAAGAACTTTTTTATTTTACTACCGACGAACTGTTTGCCATTATCGCATACGATCTCTGAGGGCATCCCGAACCAGCAATAATATGGTCCCATATGAAGTCGATCACCTCTTTTTCCCTGACCTTCTCGTAAGCCTGTGCTTCCACCTACTTAGAAAAGTAGTCAGTCATAAAAAGGATAAATTGAGCTTTACCTGGTTCCCGAGGAAGGGGACCGACGATATCCATACCCCACTTCATAAATGGCCATGGAGATAAGACCGGATGCAACGTCTCTCCGGGTTGGTGGATCATTGGTGCATGCCTTTGCCATCTACTGCACTTGCGTACAAACTCCTTCGCATCTCTTTCCATGTCGTTCCAATAATAGCCGGCCCGAATTATTTTTCGAACCAACGAATCGGAGCCGGAATGATTGTCGCAGGTTCCTTCATGTATTTCTTTTAAGATGTACTCGGTGCCTCCAGGTCCAAGGCATATGGCGAGAGGACCTCTGAATGTTCTTCTGTATAAAGTTCCATCATTGACCAAACAGAATCGGGCCGCCTTTGTGCGTAACGCCCTTGATTCCTTGGGATCTGATGGTAACTTGCCTGAACTAAGATATTCTACGTACTTATTTCTCCAATCCTAGGTCAAGCTTGTTGAGTTGAGTTCGGCATGGCCTTCCTCCACCACCGACCTCAGTAAATGCACGACTTTTCGGAGTCGATTTCATCATCCTCGACCGACGAGCCTAAATTGGCGAGTGCATCGGCTTCACTATTTTGTTCTTGAGGTATGTGCTGTAAAGTCCACTCTTTAAACCTGTGTAGCGTGACCTGAAGTTTGTCCACGTACCTTTGCATACGCCATTCTCTGACCTCGAATGTTCTATTTACTTGGTTGACTACGAGGAGGGAGTCGCATTTGGCCTCGATCACTTCTGCTCCTAGGTTTTTGGCCAACTCTAAACCTGCAATCATAGCCTCATATTCAGCTTCATTGTTAGTCAGCTTTACAGTTTTAATAGACTGTCGAATCGTATTCCCAGTCGAAGGTTTGAGTACGATGCCCAGCCCCGACCCCTTCGAGTTCGAGGCGCCATCTGTGAACAAAGTCCTCACTCCCAAAGGAGTCCCCGACTTGATCATGAGTTCTTTCTAGACCTCGGGGATGAGCGATGGCGTGAAGTCGGCGACAAAATCAGCCAGTACTTGAGACTTGATTGAGGTTCGAGGCCGATATTCGATATCGTACTCACTTATTTTGATGGTCCACTTGGCCAATCGACCTGATAGCTCAGGTTTGTGCATAACGTTCCTAAGTGGGTAAGTTGTCACCACGTATATCGGGTGACACTGGAAGTATGGCTTCAACTTTCTAGAGGCATTTAACAATGCAAATGCTATCTTTTCTAGGTGTGGGTACCTAGCTTCGGCCTCTCCTAATGTTTTACTGACGTAATAAATGGGAAATTGCGTACCTTGCTCTTCTTGAACCAGGACCCCGCTTACCGCTATCTCCGATACAGCAAGGTAAAGGTACAATTGCTCACCTGCTTTTGGAGTATGTAATAAAGGTGGGCTAGAGAGGTACCTTTTAAGTTCTTCCAATGCGTGTTGGAATTCCGGTCCCCATGAGAATTCATTCTTTTTCTTTAGCAGGTTGAAGAACTGATGGCTCCGGTCGAACGACCTCGATATGAATCCACCTAATGCTGCTATCCGGCCAGTCAATTTCTGCACAGCCTTGACGTTGTCGACGACCGTTATGTCTTCGATGGCCTTGATTTTATCGGGGTTGATTTCTATTCCCCGGTTCGAGACCATAAAGCCAAGGAATTTCCCTGAGCTTACTCCGAATGCACACTTCTCCGGATTCAACTTCATGTTGTATCTTTTCAGGATGTTGAACGTTTCCTGCAAATGATTTTAAATGGTCCTCTACTCGCAGGGACTTAACCAGCATGTCATCGATATAAACTTCCATTGTTATACCTAGTTGTTTTTCAAAAATCTTATTTACTAGGCGTTGGTAAGTAGCCCCAGCGTTTTTAAGCCCGAAAGGCATCACATTATAGAAATAGGTGCCATACTTAGTGATGAAGGATGTTTTTTCTTGATCATCCTTATCCATTTGTATCTGGTTATACCCAGAGTAGGCATCGAGAAAACTAAGAGTCTCGTGACCAGCGGTAGCATCGATCATGCAATCGATGTTGGGCAAGGGGAAAGAGTCTGTGGGGCATGCTTTGTTTAGATCCTTATAGTCTATACACATCCTAAGTTTGTTTTCCTTCTTAGGAACTACGACTACATTAGCTAACCATTCTGGGTAGTTAACCTCCTGAATGGATCCTATATTCAAAAGTTTAGTTACCTCGTCTTTGATGAAGGCTTGTTTAACTTCGGACTGAGGCCTCTGTTAGAATATATGCACAACGCTAGAGGGGGGGTGAATAGCGTTATAAAGAATAATTAAAGTTTTTCGCAATGTAAATGAACAATTTAAATACTTAAGTGCGAAAACTAAATTGCAAGGAATAAAATGCGGAATGTAAAAGGAAGCTTACACAACAATGTATAGTGGTTCACTACAACTTGTAGCTAGTCCACTCCTCAAGAAGCACTCTTGAGTATTTCACTATCTCTGTTAAGCTTGCGGGTGCTTAACAAACCGTTTACAACATGAATACTTGAGTCACACAAGATTCGCCAATGTTAAGCTTGCGGGTGCCTAACCAACCGTTACAACACAAACACTTGAGTCACACAAGGTTTGCCAATGTTAAGCTTGCGGGTGCCTAACCAACCGTTACAACACGAACACTTGAATCACACAAGCTTCGTGAATCAACAAGGAAGACACTCTTCCTTAATACAACAAGGGACAACTTCCCTTAAGTGTATGACAACACAAATTGATCACTCAAATAGAAACTCTTACAAGAGTAGTTGGAGTGAAGAAAGTTTAGCACAAGAACACAACTTTGATCTTCAAGAAAAATGGCTCAATATAGCTCAATTGATTATGAAAACTTGAAGCAAATAATTTTATAATTTTGGATGAAGTGTTGTATTCAAATGAGGTTTATGAGGCTGTATTTATAACCCCAAAACCCCATATGTCCGTTGGAGTTCTTGCCAAGCTTCTCCCAAGCTTAAACAAGGTTTTTGGGCATTGAAAAATTCTGCCCGTTTGCCTTACCATCGATGGTTTTAGCCTTGCCATTGATGGTGGGCAAAAACTAGCCGTTAAAGGCTCCAATAGACATAAGCCATCGATGGTGGCCTTGAAGCCATCGATGGTGGCAAGTTTCTGGAAATTTGCTACAGTAAACTTCACTGTTGCTACAGTACATCACTGTTGCTACAGTGTCATCGATGTTGCTACAGTGACATCGATGTCTGGCTCTTTCTGGAAATTTTCCAGCGCGAATTTTGATTAACAATTTTATTGCTTTGTAAAACCAATTATTTTGAAAATGTCTTAATGATTTTTGAAAGAGTTTTTAGACTTGAGCCAAGTTCTTAAAAACTAAAGAAGATCAAAAATAATATCAAGACTCAAAACAAAATTAAGACTAAAGACAACGTCTTCGGTCTTCTATCTTTCGATTTACCAATTTCAATCTTTTTGCTTCAACGACTTTTTCCATTCATCGACTTGTACCCAATGCCTTGAAAGCTTGACTTGTAGTCCCAACGAAGTCCATAGCAATTTCTAACATCTTGAAAGCTTGACTCGTAGTCCCAACGAAGTTCATAGCAATCTCCAATGTCTTGAAAGCTTGACTCGTAATCACAACGAAGTCCATAGCAATCTTAGCAGTTTGTCAATGATGGTTTGTCGATTATCAAAACCTACAACAAGACATAAAGTCATTAGTTAAGGCTTCATCAACATGAATGCATTTTCCAACAATTTCTCCCTTTTTGATAATGACAAACAAAGACCGGGATATGCATTCTTATAGCAAAAAGGATTTTGATATTGATATCAATTGTTATGGAAAAAATTTAAGACAAGTTGTTATAACTTCCCTTTTTATCAATATAACAATTTAAAAGATAAGATATTTTAAGAAATAATTCCCCCTAAATTAATGCTTGAAATATCTTCCCCCTTTAAAAGAAAATTAATTTTAAAGACAATATTCCCCCTCAATTAGTGCTTCCCCCTTAATACATGCATATCTTCATAATTCCCTATAATCTTATCATATCTAATATCTTCCCCCTCTTGGCATTAGCAAAAAGATATTATAAATAACAGAGAAAATCATTTTCATTAAGGAATTATAGAATTATAATGCATCAAATATCAAAGGAACATAATAAAGAAGCATAATTAAAACATAAGAGGGAGAAATAGAGCTAAAAAGCTCAAGGGTGTTATCCCCGATTTCTTTGTCTTTCTCGCTTCTACTCTCTTCTTCCTCGAAAGAGGTTTCTTCTTCACTTGAGCTTTCCTTGGCTTGCTACGCTCCATTTGTTTGACTAACGAACGAATTAAAGTTCATTGGTTTGGCGCTAAAAGTGGCGTGCCTAAGAAATTGCTCGAAGAGCCACGTCAAAGTGCTTTCATGAAGAAAACATGAAGTGAGTATGGGGAATTTGATTTTGATTCAAATATGAGAGTCTTGAACTTTTGGAACTCAAGTAGAGGAGTCTTGATTGTGAAAGAGTGTAGGGAGTTGTAAGAATGATTTGTGATTAGGTGAAATGGCAAATGAACACCTATTTATAGAGAGGAAAAGAATTTTGATCGTTGAGTGGCATTTTGGTAAATCCAGTAACATTCCACCATCGATGGTGCATAGTGAAGCCATCGATGGCTTAAACTCTCTGGAAATTTTTGTCATTTCCAGTAACATTTCGCCATCGATGGTGCTTTGGTCCACCATCGATGGTGCCTTCCCTCTGGAATTATTTGTCAATTCCAGTGATGTTTCGACATCGATGTTGCATGTTTAAACATCGATGGTTGAGCATGGAAGTGAATATTTTTCACATTTTAAGCGAATACTTTGACTAATTGAGTTCCCCCTCACTTACTGAATCATCCAAATGATGAGGAGAACCTGCACAACAAATTAAACGTCTCCGACGCTCAAGTTAGTAATGTTCAAGACATAAATAATTATGCACATAATTAGATTATTGTTGAGTCAAGAATTCCAAGCTTGCTTTGAATTCTAAAAAATGACTCTTTCTCTAAAGGTTTAGTAAAGATGTCTGGTAATTGATTACGAGTTTCTACAAACTCAATTTTGACATCACCTTTGAGAACATGATCTCGAATGAAATGATGCCTGATTTCAATGTGCTTTGTTCTCGAATGAAGAACGAGATTCTTCGTGAGACAAATGGCACTAGTGTTGTCACATCTAATTAGAATGTGATCAAGACATAGGCCGTAATCCACAAGTTGTTGTTTCATCCAAAGGATCTGAGCGCAACAACTTCCAGCGGCTACATATTCCTCTTCAGTGGTGGATAAAGCAACACTGACTTGTTTCTTGCTAAACCAAGAAACTAATGAACTACCAAGCATGTGGCAAGTGCCACTGGTGCTTTTCCTATCCAATTTTCAACCTGCAAAGTCGGAATCGGAATAGCCAATAAGGTGGAAGGATGAACCCTTGGGATACTAAAGTCCCACGTTCATTGTGCCGATGAGGTATTTCATTATCTGTTTAACCGCAGTCAAATGCGATTCTTTTGGACAAGATTTATACCGTGCACACAGACAAACACTAAACATTATATCGGGATGACTAGCTGTAAGGTAAAGTAAAGATCCGATCATACCTTTGTATCTCTTGACTTCTACTTCTTTACCTTTTTCATCTTTGTCAAGGGTTCCCGAAGTATTCATAGGAGTTGGCATTGCTTTGGCATCGATCATCTCGAATCTTTTAAGTAATTCCTTGCAGTACTTTGATTGACAAATGAAAGTCCCTTCTTTCATTTCCTTCACTTGCAAGCCCAAGAAGAAGTTGAGCTCGCCCATTAGAGACATTTCAAACTCCTCTGTCATGAGCTTGGAAAAATCCTTGCATAAACACTCATTAGTAGCACCAAATATAATATCGTCTACATAAATTTGAACTAAAAGGATGTTGTTGTTTTTATTCATTATGAACAGAGTGGTGTCGACCTTTCCTCTTTTGAATCTATTATCCAAAAGGAATTTACTCAATCTCTTATACCAAGCTCGGGGAGCTTGTTTAAGACCGTAGATAGCTTTCTTGAGTTTAAAGACGTGATTTGGAAACTCAAAGTTTTCAAACCCCGGTGCTTGGTCGACATATACTTCCTCTTGGATAACACCATTGAGGAATGCACTCTTAACATCCATTTGATAAAGTTTGAAATTCATTGAAGAAGCAAATGCGAGAAGTAAGCGAATAGCCTCTAATCGTGCAACAGGTGCATATGTTTCTTCAAAATCAATTCCTTCTTCTTGATTGTAGCCTTTGGCTACTAACCTAGCTTTGTTTCTAGTAATTATACCGTTTTCATCTAATTTATTTCGAAAAACCCATTTCGTACCAATTATTGTATGATCATAGGGTTTTGGCACCAATTCCCAAACATCATTTCGTTTGAATTGGTTAAGCTCCTCTTGCATTGCCAAGATCCAATGTTAATCATTAATTGCGTCAGAAATGGTTTTTGGCTCAATTTGTTAAACAAAAGCCATGTGTGTGATTGTGTTCCTAAGAGTGTTTCGAGTACTTACCCCTTGGTTGATATCACCAATTACCTTGTCTAGTGGATGATCCCTAGATGTTCTCCACTCGTTAGGAAGCTCTTCTTGCTCATTATTTTGATCCTCTTGAGGTCTTTCACCATCATCTGTTTTAGTGTGGCTTGGACCTTCATCATCAAGATGGATTCCTTCTAATGAATCTGCAAGATCATCACAAAAATCCTTTCTCGGCAACCGAGAGTCATTTTCGGCAAAGACCACGTGTGGTGATTCTTCAATGGTTAAAGTGCGTTTATTAAAGATCCTATATGCTTTACTACGCAATGAATAACCAAGGAAGATACCTTCATCCGATTTAGCATCGAATTTACCTAAATGATCTTTTCCATTATTATGCACAAAACATTGCAGCCAAAAACACGAAGATGGGAAAGATTAGGATTTCTTCCTTTAAATAACTCATAAGGCGTTTTCATAAGTATTGGCGTAATTACTGCACGATTTAATATATAGCTTGCAGTACTTATGGCATCGGCCCAAAAATACTTAGAAATTTTTGCCTCATTGATCATAGTTCTAGCCATCTCTTCAAGAGATCTATTTTTACGTTCCACCACTCCATTTTGTTGTGGTGTGCGTGGGGCTGAAAAATTATGATCAATTCCGAGTTCATCGCAAAAGACATCAAATTCGTCTTTCTCGAACTCTCCCCCATGATCGCTTCTAATGGCGACAATATTGCAATTCTTTTCATTTTGAATCTTTTTAGCAAATTTTCTAAAAACATCAAATGCCTCATTTTTATGAGTAAGAAATAATGTCCATGTATATCTGGAATAGTCATCAACAATTACAAAGACATAATAATTTCCACCAAAACTCTTTGTCCTAGAAGGTCCAATGAGATCCATGTGCAAAAGTTGTAAGGGTCTAGTCGTAGAAACTATATTCTTAGACTTAAATGAAGACCTTACTTGTTTCCCTTTTTGACATGCATCACAAATAGAGTCTTTTTCGAACTTCATTTTAGGGATTCCAATTACTAGGTCTTTAGAAATCAATTTGTTTAAATGATTCATGTTGATGTGAGCTATTCTACGATGCCACAACCATGTATCTTCCTCTTTACTCATGAGACACTTAGCAATGTTTGAGGAAGTGTTTTCTAAATCTACCATATAAATGTTATCAATTCTATTACCTTGTAGAATTACCTCATTATCATTAAGGCGTTCTACAGTGTAATATTTTGAATTGAAGGTCACACGATTTCCCTTGTCACATAATTGACTTATGCTCAAGAGATTATGTTTGAGACCTTTAACTAATAAAACATCATCAATAGAGGAGGAAGGGTTTTTGCCTACCGAACCAATGCCGATAATTTTCCCTTTGTTGTCACCAAATATGACATTCCCTCCTTTTGTTGGTTTGATGTTTGAAAACTTGGATGCATCTCCGGTCATGTGCTTTGAGCATCTGCTATCAAGGTACCAAAGTACACTTGATGCCTTCAAGCACACCTGCAATCCAATTAATGACAGGATTTTGGTACCCAAGTGCTTTTGGGTCCTTTGGGGTTAGTGACAAAATTGTGTGTGTCAGTTAGAGTAACGTGTCTATGCCTAGTATAGCACACAGGTGCAATATGACCTACTCTATTACAGTAGTGACATACTACATTTGGATTCCACATAAATTTAGGAGAGTAATATGTCCTAGGTTTATGAAAGTTTTGCCTAGGATGTTCTACATCATTTCTCCTATAATTTATAGGCTTTTTCGTGATTTTGTCATTAGGCCTAGTAGTTTTCTTTCTAGGTGGTCTAGTGTTAGTGAACCTAGATTCATTCTTACTAGATTGATTTCCAACTTTTTTTTTCTCTTTATTTTTATGGACTAGTCCTTCTTTAGCAATAGGAGAATTATCAAAAACAAGATTCAAATTCTTTTGAGGCTTATTGAATTTATGAAGAGAAGCTTCCAAATTTTCTACATAAGCCTTAAGGGATTTGCAGGAATTACAAGAGCTATTTGAACTTTCGGGTTTGTTGGCACTCCTTTTTCCGAAAAATTTGTTTTCTTCTTTTAGTCTCTCATTTTCCTTAGACAATTTTTCTAACTCCTTTTCGGAGTCTAAGAGTTCCTTTTTCAAAGAATTGTTTTTATCCTTAATGCCGACAAATTCGTCAAAAAGTTCTTCAAAGGCTTTTTGTAATTCTACAAAAGTAAAATCGTCATTGGCAGAATTGTTACTAATCTCTTTGTCTTCTTGATGAGTGTCCTCAATGGCTGTGATACAAAGGTTTGTGATTTCCTCTCCATCACTTGACTCGTTGCCGGAGTCATCTTCTTCCCAAGACATAAATTCCTTTTGGACTTGGAACGTACCTTCGTAAGTGATTTTAAGTTCGTCCCATATTTCTTTGGCCATCTTTCATCCTGCGATTTTCCGGTATTCATCCGGATTTACAGCACAGTAAAGCAAGTTGACAGCCCGTGCATAAGCTTCAACTTTTCTTATGTCTTCATCGGAGTATTGACTTTCCGATTTGGGAATCGTCTTTGCTCCAATCTTTTTAGTGATTAGCTCCTCGCCATTTTTAATAATTAGCCACAATTTAAAATCGGTGGCTCGTACGTATATCCTCATACGTTCCTTCCAGTAGGTGTAGTTTGTCCCATCGAAGAGAGGTGGTCTCGACGTGGATTGTCCTTCACCTATTCCAGCATATACATTTCTAGAAGACTATGCCATAGTCTTATTCTCAACCGGTTAAGGCTTATAGAGAATTAGGCTCTAATACCAATTGTTAGAATATATGCACAACGCTAGGGGGGGGTGAATAGCTTTATAAAGAACAATTAAAGTTTTTCACAATGTAAATGAACAATTTAAATACTTAAGTGCGAAACTAAATTGCAAGGAATAAAATGCAGAATGTAAAAGGAAGCTTAGACAACAATGTATAGTGGTTCACTACAACTTGTAGCTAGTCCACTCCTCAAGAAGCACTCTTGAGTATTTCACTATCTCTGTTAAGCTTGCGGGTGCTTAACAAACCGTTTACAACACAAATACTTAAGTCACATAAGATTCGCTAATGTTAAGCTTGCGGGTGCCTAACCAATCGTTACAACACAAACACTTGAGTCACACAAGGTATGCCAATGTTAAGCTTGCGGGTGCCTAACCAACCGTTACAACACGAACACTTGAATCACACAAGCTTCGTGAATCAACAAGGAAGACACTCTTCCTTAATACAACAAGGGACAACTTCCCTTAGGTGTATGACAACACAAATTGATCACTCAAATAGAAACTCTTACAAGAGTAGTTGGAGTGAAGAAAGTTTAGCACAAGAACACAACTTTGATCTTCAAGAAATATGGCTCAATATAGCTCAATTGATTATGAAAACTTGAAGCAAATAATCTTATAAGTTTGGATGAAGTGTTGTATTCAAATGAGGTTTATGAGGCTGTATTTATAGCCCCAAAACCCCATATGTCCGTTGGGGTTCTTGCCAAGCTTCTCCCAAGCTTAAACAAGGTTTTTGGGCATTGAAAAATTCTGCCCGTTTGCCTTACCATCGATGTTTTTAGCCTTGCCATCGATGGTGGGCAAAAACTAGCCGTTAAAGGCTCCAACAGACATAAGCCATCGATGGTGGCCTTGAAGCCATCGATGGTGGCAAGTTTCTGGAAATTTGCTACAGTAAACTTCACTGTTGCTACAGTACATCACTGTTGCTACAGTGTCATCGATGTTGCTACAATGACATCGATGTCTGGCTCTTTCTGGAAATTTTCCAGCGCGAATTTTGATTAACAATTTTATTGCTTTGTAAAACCAATTGTTTTGAAAATGTCTTAATAATTTTTGAAAGAGTTTTTAGACTTGAGCCAAGTTCTTAAAAACTAAAGAAGATCAAAAATAATATCAAGACTCAAAACAAAATTAAGACTAAAGACAACGTCTTCAGTCTTCTATCTTTCGATTTACCAATTTCAATCTTTTTGCTTCAACGACTTTTTCCATTCATTGACTTGTACCCAATGCCTTGAAATCCTGACTTGTAGTCCCAACGAAGTCCATAGCAATTTCTAACATCTTGAAATCTTGACTCGTAGTCCCAACGAAGTCCATAGCAATCTCCAATGTCTTGAAAGCTTGACTTGTAATCACAACGAAGTCCATAGCAATCTTAGCAGTTTGTCAATGATGGTTTGTCGATTATCAAAACCTACAACAAGACATAAAGTCATTAGTTAAGGCTTCATCAACATGAATGCATTTTCCAACAGCCTCATCTTTTGCTTGATCGGCCGGAATTTTGGGTCAACGCTTAGCTTGTGAGTTGCAATTTCCGGCGGTATGCCTGTCATGTCTAGATGGGACCAAGCAAAAGAATCTTCATTAGCTGAAAGGAAGTTAATTAATTTTGCCCTGAGCTCAGAGTTTAACCCCGAGCCTAGGTATACCTTTCGATAGGGTGCATCGCTGTGGATTGAAATTTGTTCGAGCTCTTCGACAGTAGATTTGGTTGCGTCGGACTCGTAGGGGGAAACAATTGATAGGGGGATCCCGTAATTATCGACATCAAGTTGAACCTGTTCACCCTTGTTTGTCGAGGGTGACCTCTCTGATTGCTATTGGATCTTTTGGGAAAGAGTGGTCGGCTTCGACGCTGCCTCTTCCACTGCGAACATCTCCCTCACAGCATGCTGTTCTCCATAAACGGTGATGACCCCATCAGTCGATGGGAATTTCAGCATTTGATGCAATGTTGAAGGTACGGCTCCGATGTCGTGGATCCAAGGTCTCCCGAGCAAAGAGTGGTATCTTATATCGCCTTCGATCACGCAGAATCTTGTCACCCGGACAGCACCAGCGATGTTCACCATCAGTGTTATCTCACCTTTGGTTGTTTTCGAAGCCATGTTAAAACCGTTGAGGACCCGAACTTCAGAGATAATCTGGTTTGATAATCCTAGTTGTTCGATGACCCAAGACCAAATTATATTAGCTGAGCTTCCGGGGTAGATAAGTACACGCTTCACCCGGGTTTTGTTCACCAGCATCGATATCACCAACGCGTCGTTATGGGGTTGCATAATACCTTCGGTATCTTTATCACTGATGTATAAGGCCCCCTCTGCTACGTAGTCTCGGTACGTTTTTCCCGGGTGATGGATATTTTAGTGCGCTTCAACACTGGTCCTTGGGGTGCATCTATCCCTCCGATTATCATGTTGATTGTGTGCTGCGGCTCTTCTTGATTTGTTGGTCTGTTTCTGTTTTCGTAATGGTCCATGGCCCGATTGCTTAAGAACTCCCGAAGATGCCCGTTCTCGAGCAACCGGGCTACCTCCTCTTTCAGTTGCCGACAATCCTCCGTTATGTGCCCATGTGTACCGTGATATTTACATATTAGGTTGGGATCTCTTTTGGCCGGGTCCGATTGCAGCGGCCGAGGCCATTTGGTGTCTTTAATGCGACCGATGGTGGATACAAGAGTCGCTGAATCGACGTTAAAGTTGTACTCGGACAGTCGAGGCGCTTCTCAATGATTAGTGGCTCTTTCGGAGTTGTTTCTTGGCAACGGTCCTCGATACCTCTGATTGGATCGTTCTTTCTCTCCTGTCTCGGGGATTTTTGCCTTCCCGGGACAGCTCTTCGATCGCCTGGGTATGGTCGGTGTCTGTCTCGGTTTGACCTTGGCTCTCGATAATTATCTCTTGTAATCCGATCATAAGTTCTAATACGGTAGGCGGACCCCGAGGGGACTCCGAGCTGATCATCTTCTACCCTGATCTTCGACTGATACCGGTTGGTTGAGTTGTTGAGAAGCTATTGAGCTTCGAGCATTGAGTCCCTGAGTAAAGGCCTGCACGGCCCAATCACCGGTAACCGGTGGTAAATCTATTCGCTCCATTTGAAAGCGCGACACAAACTCTCTCAGCATTTCGTTGTCTCTTTGCCTGACTTTGAACAAATCTGACTTTCTTGTTTCGACCTTAATGGCACCTGCATGGGCCTTGACGAAGGTATCTGCGAGCATGGCGAAGGAGTCGATGGAGTTCGGTGGTAAATTGTGATACCACGTCATCGCTCCTTTGGATAGGGTCTCTCCGAATTTTTTCAGAAGGACAAACTCAATTTCATCGTCTTCGAGATCGTTCCCTTTTCTGGCGCATGTGTACGCCGTTACATGTTCATTCGGATCCGAAGACCCGTTGTACTTGGGGATTTCCAGCATGCAGAACTTTTTCGGTATGGGTTTCGAAGCAGCGCTAGACGGGAAAGGCTTTTGTACGAACTTCTTTGAGTCCAAGCTTTTCAACACCGGGGGAGCTCCCGGGATCTGATCTACCCTCGAATTATACGTTTCCACTTTCTTGTCGTTAGCTTCAATCCTTTTTTCACCTGACTCGACTCGCTTAGTTAGC
Source organism: Nicotiana obtusifolia (assembly GCA_002018475.1). Classification (NCBI taxonomy): domain Eukaryota; kingdom Viridiplantae; phylum Streptophyta; class Magnoliopsida; order Solanales; family Solanaceae; genus Nicotiana; species Nicotiana obtusifolia. The sequence goes on along the minus strand of MCJB01018916.1, from coordinate 70,056 downwards.
TCCTCACGCATCTTTATGATTCCGGAGTTTATTCCCGAACCGCTTTCGTCCGGTTGCACTGCGACCGGTTCATTTTGAGGAGCTATCCGTTGAGAAGAAATGGCTTCAACCCTGTCCGGAATCTAACTGCGACTTTGTAATTGAGCTATGGCCGCTTGCTGGGCTTGCTGGGCTTGCAGCATGTCGAATATCACTTTGAGGCTGATCTCGTCCCCTTCATTATGTTGAATCCTTGAATGGTGTTCCCCCCGAACACTATTTGACGGGTTAGAGGTCTGATCAGCGTCGACCGCCATTTGAGAGTTGGCGTCGATCGGGACCTTGTTATCGAGCATTATGTTGTTTTCGCCTTGGTGGTTGAACTCATTATTGATGAAAAGTGAGTGCGACATGACTATATTGTAATCTGAAAAATAGAAAATTCTGCAAAGAACAAGCGTAAAATAGTGTGTGATAGAGAATTGTATCAAAAAATTCACTATTATCCTTAGCCCCACGGTGGGCGCCAAACTGTTTAACCCTAAAATACGAGTAACAATTGAATTTGTACGTGGTATTAAGGATACGTGAAATGATTTGACACAATGAAAAATATAACAGTGAATAAGAATTCACTTGAGTAAATAAAGGAGTAACCAAACTGTTGAGGTTGAATGGAACTGCTGTGATGGAGTAATATGCAATGAAAAATAGATAACTTTTATAAGAGATAGACAGAAATTGATAATTAGTATTGCAAGTAGTATGTGTGGTCCTTGTACACTTAAATTAAATGCCCCTTTATAGGAAAGAGGAGAGTTCTACATATGATTACAGGATGGTTTATCCCTAAAAATATTAACCTAACGTCTCTGAGGACTAGGCTGTGATTCCCACCGAGATATTTATATATCACGAGATTTTCAGCCTTTCCGTTACACGAAACTGATACTTTACCATAAAATGCCTTTACCCAGACCAGTCTCGACCGCCTTATTCCGACTGCTCTGACTCCGAACCCAATGATGCCTGACCTCGAGCTTTCCTTCCCGAAATGCTGGTTCCAATTTGAAGCAATCCGACCCTGGACTACACTCGAGCCCATCTTCCTTGTGCGCTCGATCGCATCCGACCCAGTACAACTACTTATATGGCGTGCCGTGTGAGGTGTTCACGGATCATAAGAGTCTTCAATATCTGTTCAGGCAAAAGGAGCTAAATTTGAGACAGAGGAGGTGGTTGGAGTTGTTAAAGGACTATGATGTCACCATCTTATGTCACTCGGGAAAGGCCAATGTGGTGGCCGATGCCCTGAGTAGGAAGTCAGCCAGTATGGGCAGTCTTGCTTATATTCCGGTCGGCGAAAGGCCACTTGCTTTGGACGTTCAGACCTTGGCCAATCGGTTTGTGAGATTGGATATTTCTGAGCCTAATCGGGTATTGGCTTACACGGTCGCTCATTCTTCATTGTTGGAATGAATACGTGATCGACAGTTTGATGATCCTCATTTGCGTGTCCTTAGGGACACGGTGCAGCAAGGAGGTGCCAAGCGGGTCACCTTAGGTGATGATGGAATTTTGAGATTACAGGGTCGAGTTTGTGTGCCCAATGTAGAAGGACTTCGGGAGATGATTTTGAAAGAGGCCCATAGCTCCAAGTATTCTATTCATCCGGGCGTCGCAAAGATGTATCAGGATTTGCGACAGCATTATTGGTGGCGTAGAATGAAGAAGGATATAGTTGCGTACGTGGCTCGGTGTTTGAATTGCCAGCAAGTTCAGTGCGAGCATCAATGACTTGGTGGACTGTTTCAGAGAATTGAACTCCCCGAGTGGAAGTGGGAACGGATCACTATGGATTTCGTTGTTGGACTTCCGCAGACCCGGAAGAAGTTCGACGCAATTTGGGTCATTGTTGACAGGCTGACCAAGTCAGCACATTTCATCCCTGTGGCAGTCTCCTATTCATCCGAGAGGTTAGCCGGGATCTATATCCGGGAGATTGTTCGCCTTCATTGTGTGCCGGTATCTATTATTTCGGACTGGGGCACGCAGTTTACTTCGCGATTTTGGAGCCAAGTCCAGCGGGAGTTAGGCACCCAGGTTGAATTAAGCACAACGTTTCATCCTCAGACGGACGGACAGTCCGAACGGACTATCCAGATATTGGAGGATATGCTCCGAGCTTGTGTTATTGACTTTGGAGGTTCGTGGGACCAGTTTTTGCCATTAGCAGAGTTTGCCTACAATAACAGCTACCAGTTGAGCATTCAGATGGCTCCTTATGAGGCATTATATGGTAGGCGGTGTCGAACTCCGGTTGGGTGGTTTGAGCCGGGGGAAGCTTGGTTATTAGGCACAGACATGGTTCAGAAGGCCTTGAACAAGGTCAAGATCATTCAGGAAAGGCTTCATATAGCTCAGTCCAAGCAAAAGAGCTATGCGGATCGCAAGGCACGAGATATGTCTTTTATGGTTGGTGAGCGAGTATTACTCCGGGTGTCGCCTATGAAAGGCGTGATGAGATTTGTGAAGAGGGGCAAGCTTAGCCCTAGGTTCATTGGTCCGTTCGAAATTCTTGATCGAGTGGGGGAGGTGGCTTATAGGATTGCATTGCCGCCGAGCTTATCAGTTGTACATCCAGTTTTTCATGTGTCCATGCTCCGAAAATATCACGGCGATCCAACTCACGTGCTAGATTTTAGCGCCGTTCAGCTGGATAAGGACTTGTCTTATGAGGAGGAACCGATAGCCATTCTAAACCGGCAAGTCCGTCAGCTGAGATCGAAGAGTTTTCCTTCTGTTCGTGTTCAGTGGAGAGGTCAGCCACCTGAGGCATCGACCTGGGAGTCCGAGTCCGATATGCGGAGCCGTTATCCACATCTTTTTCCCGACTCAGGTACTTCTTTATCCTGTCCGTTTGAGGACGAACAGCTGTCTTAGAGGGGGAGAATGTAATGACCCAAAATGTCGTAGAAACACATATGATACTAATTGTTTAGAATTGGCTTGTTTTAAGTGCAAATCCCTCTTTGTAATTATGTAATCTTAACATTCTTGCGGGGCATGGGGTATAAGAATCTAATAATTAAGAAAAAAGAGTTCAAAAAGATAAGTAATACAGGACATGCGGTCGCATTTCAGACATGCGGACCGCATATCTTACACGGGCATCGCATACTGGGACAGATTTCTGGGCAAAGGTTCATGTCAGAAATGCTATCTGAAATGCGGACCGCATTTCAAGAATGCGGACCGCAAATTGCCCTGCCTGTATCGCAGAGTGGAACAGAGAACTGGACAAGTTTTATGTCGAAAATCGGTGAGAAATGCGGACCGCATTTCTAAAATGCAGACCGCAAATCTCACACTGAGATCGCAGAGTGAGACAGAGTCTTGGGCCAAATGCTATGTCAGAAATGCAGTCCAAATGCGGACCGCATGTTGAGTTTGCGACCAGAATGCGATCTCATTCTGGACACCTGAAATTTTATTTTTGTCCCGAATTTCGACCCACTATAAATAGGAACTAGGAGCCCTAACATGTAAAAAAACCCCTTATTTCATCAATTACCTCAGAAAGACTCACCAAAACACCCTCAAACCCCAGAAAATCAACTTCCAAATCACCTTGAAAACAACCCTAAAATCCGTGAGAAACATATCCAAATTATAATCATCAACCTCCCATTTACCAGCCCATCTTTCCCCATTTAAACCCACCAAGAACCAGCTGCAACTCGCCGGAAAATAGCCCCAGTTTAAGCTGAAAAACAACCGTAGAATCACTCCCTTCAAACCCCAACATCTATTACAAGAAACCCCACTATCTAACACCAAAGACCCAGCTCAAATTGCTGCAAATTGTGCCAAGAATTGCAGTTGAGTTAAGGCACCCTACCAAGTTGTAGCTTGTTAGCTCCAATTGAGTTCGCCTAAAGTTCGTGAGCGTTCCTAGGAGGTTGGACTCGAAGAATTTTTGGAAGTCTAGAAAGTTATTGCGAAGCAAGGTAAGTGTTTGTTCTAGCCTTAGCTTGACGGATTAGAAATCGTGTCTTGTTTGCTAAATTGCTCCTTGTTGAGAACAACGTGTAGGCATGGTGATGAGTGTCTATACGTTGGTGTCACGCATGACCGTGGGTCGTGTATGGATAACCGTTGTGTGACTATTGTTTCGCATTGTTGAATACCATCCTTGATTTGGTATGACGTGTTGCATGTGGGAGTGGGTGGCACGCCTGCCACGAGATATTGTGAATTGAGGGCGGGTGGTACGCCTACCACAAGGTTGCTTCATTTTAGCTGTTCCTTTTTGGTTATGGTTCTAGCCTTCTTTGTTCGGTATAAAGTCGATAGTTAACTAGACTAGTTGAGTGAGGAGTTCGTGGGAGTCTAAAGGGTCCAGTGTCAAAATTGTGGGTAGCGTCTAAGGAGTTCGTAGAGGTTTAAAGGGTCCAGTGTCACATTAGTAGAGTCGTGTCTAGAGTTAATAGAATGATAATTGGGTTGGGAGGTTAATCGTAGAACTTTGACTGTAATTGAGTACTAACATTGATTGAGCTAAATAGGAGTCAAGTTTGGTTTGGTTATAGCTGAATTCCCCCTGGCCAGGATGATTGTTTGCTGTTATTTGTTCCCTTGCTGGGAAGTTGTTATGTTGATTTGTTCCCTTGCCGGGATTTCTTGTGATTGTTGTGATGATGAAAGTGGGAGCGGGTGGCACGCCTGCCACGAGATATTATGAAAGTGGGAGCGGGTGGTACGCCTACCACAGTATATATTGTAAGTGGGAGCGGGTGGCACGCCTGCCACGAGATGTGATGTATGTGGGAGAGAGTGGCACGCCTGCCACAAGAGGTTACTGTAAGTGAGAACGGGTTGCACGCCTGCAACAAGAGGTTACTGGAGGAAAAAGGGTGGATTGTATTACATTTCATTGCATTAAAGGCTAAATTGCAGTTTTCTTTCTTATTCATTGATGATTCGTTTCGTTCTATTTGTCTGCTATTCCGATGTATGTTTTCCATTTCCCCGTTTAAATTGTTTATGTATTTCATCTTCTGCTGTAGATACATATATGCTTAAAATTGCACAGGTTTATCTGGAGTCTGGTCCTAGCCTCGTCACTACCTCGCCGGGGTTAGGCCAGGCACTTACCAGCACATGGGGTCGGTTGTGCTGATACTACACTCTGCACTTTTTTGTGTAGATCTCAGTGCTGTAGGCTACAAACAGTAGGAAGTTTCCAGCCTCTAATTTTCAGGCGACCCAAGGTAGTTCTGCAGACGTCCGCGGATCTTAGAGTCCCCTGTCCATTTCTTGCATCTGTTTCTTCTATGTAGTCCAGAAATAGCATTTTGTTATATTCTTCAGACCATGTTTGTAGTACTATTAAATAGCTTGTGAAACTGTGACACCAGATCTTGGGTAGACCATTGTGGATAGTTTATCGGCGATAGTTGTGTAAAGTATTAACTCTGTGTTTATTTCGTATGTTGAGTTACTACTTTTCAGTTGATGCATTTGTGATGTAATGAATTCGTAAATAGAAACGTGGTAATTAATCCGATTGATTCACTAGTAGGCGCCATCACGACGCCCGAGGGTGGGAAATCCGGGTCGTGACATAATCTAACTTGGACTCATTTTCAATTGCATTTATAGCTACCCATTTGATCTCGAAAGAGCTAAATTGCGCATAATCACTCCTTAACCGAGAGGTATTGAGTGAGTACTTGAGTATTGAGAGTCATAGCAACCCTGATATACCGAGCAAGCATAAATTTACTTTACCCATTAGGTTTTACCTAGGTAGGTTACAACCCTAGGCTTTTCTCTATTTGATAAAACTTCAAAAATATTTCAATTATTACTCGTTTGTTAGCTTAGTCAAAACTCCTTAGTAGTTTAATTAGCAAAAGTGATACACAATTTTATTTGGAAGTTAAAATTAGTTACTTTGAGTTGCTCTCTTAAGAATTTACCTTAACACCCAATCTAAACTCCTTATAGATTCGACCCCGACTCGTGTTGGGTGTTATTATTGTAACGATCGTTTCATATTCCTTTAATTAGGGTATGAATTGGATGTGATCAGGTTGCCACGGACCTTGAGGAGATTTGATGTTGTATGGGTTATTATGGACAGACTCACCAAGTCTACACATTTCATTCTGGTCATGACTTCCTACACCTCTGAGCAGTTGGCTCGGATTTATCTTAGAAAGATTGTTTGCCTGCATGGTGAGCTTGTGTCTATCATCTCGGGTCAAGGCACACAATTTACATCACATATTTGGAGAGTAGTGCAACGTGAGCTGGGCACGCAAGCTGAGTTGAGTATGACATTTCATCTAAAAATGAACGGGTTGTCTGAATAGACCATTTAGATCTTGGAGAATATGTTGAAGGCTTGTGTCATTGATTTTGGGGATCAGTGGGATCAGTTTTTACCGTTAGCAGAGTTCACCTACAATAACAGCTATTAGTTGATTTTTAAGATGGCCCCGTATGAGGACTTATATGGGAGGCAGTGTCTTCTCCTGTTAGTTGGTTTGAGCCTAGAGAGGTTAGGTAATCGGGCACCTACTAGTTCGTGATGCTTTGAAGAGGGTGAAATTGATTCAGGAGAGGCTTCGTATGGCATAGTCCAGACAGAAGAGTTATGATGATAGGAAGATTTGCAATGTAGCTTTCATGGAGGGTGAGAGGGTTCTTCTCAGGGCTTCGCCTATGAAAGGCATGATGAGGTTCAGGAAGAAGCGCAATTTGATCCCTCGGTACATTGCTCTATTTGAGGTTTTGGAGAGAGTATGTGAGGTGGCTTACAAGCTTGCTTTTTCCCCCAGCTTGTCAGGAGTTCATCCTGTGTTTCATGTTTTCATACTTCAAAAGTATCTTGAGGATCAGGCACATGTGTTAGATTTTAGTTCTGCGCAGTTGGATGAGAACCTGGCTTATGAGGAAGAACCAGTGGCTATTGTGGATAGACAAGTTTGGAAGATGAGGTCAAAGGATATTACATTGATGAAGGTTCATTGGAGAGGTCAACCGGTCGAGGAGGCGACTTGGGAGACCGAGCATCATATGCAGAGCAAATATCCTCATCTTTTAGGCATTCCAGGTATGTTTCTAAACTTGTTCGAGGACAATTGTTTGTTTATGAGGGGGAGAGTGGAATGATCCCGCCAGTCGTTTTGTGTATTTGAGCCCCGTTCCCCTATTTGATGCTTCCCGTGTCTTTTTTTTTCTTTGTGACTTGGGGGGATGGTTGGTTAAGTTTCGGGAAATCTTGGAATGAATTGAAAAACTTATTTCCAACATTGGGAGCTTAAGTTAAAAGAGTTTATCGATGCTTTACTTTTGTGTAAATAACCATGAAATGGTATTTGATGATTCCAATTGGTTCGTATGGTAATTTTTGACTTAGGTGTATGCCTAGATTTGGATTTGGAGGTCCCTAGGTTGATTTAATTCTATTTGGCGAAAGTTGAAAATTCGAAGGGTTGGAAGGTTCATACGTTTAACCGAGAGTTGACTTTGGTATTATCGGGTTTGAATTGTTGTTACGGGAGCTGGAATAGGTTCGTTATGTAATTTCAAACTTGTGTGCAAAATTTGAGATGATTCCGAGTTGATTAGACGTGGTTCGACATGAGTTTTGAAAGTTGGAAGTTAGATTAGTTCCTTAACCTTGAATTAAGGTACGATTTATGGTTTTGATATTATTTTGTGTGGTTTGAGACCTCGAGTTGGTTCGTGTTTGGCTTTGGGACTCGTAGGTGTGATTGGATGGGATCTCCGGAGCCTTTAGTGTGTTTTGGATTGATTTCAGATTGTTTGGTATTATGTAGGCATTTTTGTTCTGGTCTTTTTGCACCTGCGAGGTTGGGTCTCTAGGTGCGAGTCCACAGAAGCGGACAGTGGGTTCACAGGTGCGAAGAAAGGCTAGGGTAGGAGGAGTCAGCGGATACGGGAGGGATGGTCATAGATGCAAATTCGCAGGTGCGCTACTTGGTCCACAGAAGCGGAAGGGCGGAACTTAATGGGAATCCGCATTTGCGAGGTATTATCCACTAATGCAGTACCACAGAAGTGAGCTTTTTGTCTGCAAAAGCACAATCACTGGGTAGAGTAATCTTTTCGAGGGTTTAGCTTATTTTATCATATTTTGAGATTGGGAACTCGGATTGGGGCAATTTTGAGCCCTTTTTCACCACTTGGATTGGGGTAAGTGTTCTTGACTCAGATTTGATTTGATTTCATAATTCCATCTTTGATTTTGTCCTTTGGTTGATGAGATCTAAAAGAGAAATCAGGAGTTTTGGCAAAAGTTGTCTAAAGTGAAAAAATAGAGAATTGGATCCAGATTTGGATGAAAATTATATATTTAGACTCGTATTGGAATAGGTGTTTAGGATTTGTGACTTTTGTCGGGTTCCGAGAGGCGAGCCAGAGTTAAATTTTTGGTTGACTTTGTGCAATTGATTAAATATTCAATCTTTATTGTTTGGGTTTGATTCTTATGGCTTTATATGACGTTATTGTGTTGTACTTGGCTAGATTCGGCATATTTGGAGGTTGATTTGAGAGGAAAGGTTATTTCGGGAGATTAGAGGCTACCAGGAGGAGGTAAGTCTCTTGGCTAACCTTGTTAAAAGGGAAACCCCTAGGAATTGACTTGTTTGTTATATGTTTAAGGTATTGGGGGTAGTATATACATGATGGAGAGCATATATGCATTTACCAAGTTTATATCATGACCGAGGTAGAAATTGGGATATCTTATGCTTTGTTTGACTATGTGCTCATTTGATTCATAATTTATTTGGCTTATTTGATGCTCTCTTATTCATACTAGAAATATGCCTAGGCTTATGATCAATTATAAAGGCATGCGAACTCAGTCTGGATATGTTAAATTGCTTAATTGCCCGTAATCGCATAGAGAATGCATGAGCACATATCCATATCATAATTATTAAGTCCCTATGCACCTTTCATTTATAATTCTTGAGCATATTTATACATTTTGGATATTGAATATGTGATTTGGGCTGAGGATTTGGCACGAAGGATAAGCGTGCGGATGAGATACAGTTGTGGCATATTGGATATGATGATCAGATATTGATTTATAAGGGATGTTATTATGCCCCTCTTTGTGCTTGGATTTTGATCCATCCCTCCTGAGTCAAGTGATAAGCCATGTTACGTTGGGCTCTATGAGCGTGGTCGGTACATGGATTTTGTACCGGGTCGATATATGAATTTTTTATTGGGTTATGTGATACATGGATTGTGTATCGGAGTACATGGACCTTGTACTGATTGACCATGCATTCTTATAATTGAATTAATTTGAAGTATTTATTTCACCGAAAAAAAATACTTCACATCGTTATATGCTAATTGGGAGTTCCGGTTCCGTTCTTTGAGCATGTTATCTTTTATTATTATATCGGAGCAGTGATAGGGTTATTTCTGTGCTAGAAAAGCATACTTAGTACCTTTTCAATTGCGGATATTTGTGATTCCTTGATATTCATGATATTATTTATTGTTTCAATTCTTAATCTAGTATTACATTTGTGTGGCAAGTATTCGGAAGCATCTAGCCTCGCCACTACTTCTTCAAGGTTAGATTTAATACTTATTGGATACCAATTGTGGTATACTCGTACTACGCTTATGCACATCTTTTTGTGTAAATCCTCAGGTGGGTCCTAGCAAAGCTTCCACATTTGAGCTTGGAGACGATACGGAGACTTAGAGAGAGCTATAGTTCATGGTTTTATTTTGCAGTTCCAGAGTCTCTAATCTTTTCCTTTATTTCTGTATACTATATTTCAGACAGATGTTATGTATACAAACATGTTCTTATTTTCGTAGTTTGCTAGTATACTTGTGCCACCTAGTCTTGGGGGCGTGCTGTATTGGCCATGTTTAGGACTTGTTTGGGATTTTATCGGATATTACTATTGTTGTGGACCATTATTGTCTTAATTTATGAAATATGTTTTTGTTAATTATAGGACATGAAATTTGAGTTGTTGATTGTGAGTTGGCTTGCTTAGCAAGTTCGGCTAAGCGCCATCACGACCTCGAGGTGGGGTTTTGGGTCGTGACACTAAAACACGTAGCAATCAAGTCAAATTCTAGGGATTTCCCTCTCAACAAGTTTAGTCAAGAGACTTACCTCCGCCCAATAAGCTAAAAATCACCAAAGATACCAAATCCCCATCTTTCCAACTCTAAACAGCTCGAATATAGTAATATACAACCCAATATCATCAAACAAAGCCATAAAAATCAATCCCAAATGATAAAATTCAAATTTTTAATCAAATACACAAAGTCAACAAAAAAGTCAACTCGATCCTGCATTCTGAAATCCAATGAAAATCACAAATCCCGATCAGGCTTTTGAATACGAGTCCAAATATACAAGTTTCATTCAAAACCAATTCCAGGGTTCAAATCTCAATTATTCACTTTCCAAACCCCTCCCCCCTTCCCAATTTCACTTTAAAATCCAAGTTTTTAGGTGTAGAATCCATGAAAAAGCATGATATGAAGTCGAATCCAAGTGTATATCGCTTACCTCCAATTATGTAGTGAATTTTCTCTTCAAAATCTCCCACTCTCGAAGTCTAGGGCTCAAAATAGGATACAGTAGATAAAAGTCCTAAAATCTTAACTTAAATAATCTGCCCATGTATACACATCGCGATCGCGAAAGACAAAACTTGCCCAGCTGAAAACACCTCTTTGCGAACGCAAAGACACACTCGCAAATGCGGTCCTTGCCGAGCTAAGCCTACGCAAATGCGAGATTCTCTCCGCGAACGCAAAGGCAAACCTCTTGCCTGGTGCCACTTCATCGCGAATGCGGCCCTTGCATGCGAACACGAAGCTTCTGCTTCCATCCCTCCGTGAACCAGACTCCTTCCTTGCGAATGTGAAGAAGAAAATCCGCCTGCCAACTCCCCCTTCTCCCCGATCATAAAGAACTGCTAAACACCAGAAAACCAGCAACTCCAAATAAAGGGAAAATGATTAGAAACTATCCCGAATCACACCCGAGACCCTGTGACCCCGTTCAATCATTTCAACAAGTTCAAAAATCTAGTCAAAACTTGTCAAAGGGATCGAAATACCACGAATAACATCAAAACCAAGAATCAATGATACAAACCAATCTCTTAAGTTCAAGAACATCAAACTTGCAACCCAGCGTCCGATTTTCATGTCTAGCTAATCCGTATTCCAACCGAACTTTGCACACAAGTGCCAAATGACATAACGAACCTACTCCAAGTTTTGGAACAACATCTAAGCCTGATATTATCAAGGTCAACCCTCGATCAAACCTATGAACCCTCCAATTCCACAAATTGCCAACGTTTGGCAAATAGAGCCAATACATCCTAGGAACCTCCAAATCCAAATCCGAACATGCACCTAAGTCCAAAATACCATATGAAACCTATGAGAATCATTAAATTTTACCAATCCGAGATCGTTTAAGCAAAATTCAAATCTTGGTCAACTCTTACCGCTTAAGCTTCCAAAAGATGACACTAAGTGTTCCAAATCACCCCCAAACCTTCCTAAAACCAAACCAATTATCCGTGTAAGTTAAAAAATAAAAAATAAATATACGAAAAATATCAAATAGGGGAACGAGACTCAAATATATAAAATAACCATCGGATCGTTGCATACTTAAATTAAGTGTATGACAAGAAATGAACAAAACAGTTAGTAAGCACTATCAAGTCATGTTTTTATTTGCAAAAGAGGTACATACTCAAAGTTTCAAACCTAAATTGCAAAAGACACATGTTCAAACTCTTAAAAATTGTGTCTTTTGAAAATGATTGTTTTTGTGACCCTTAGTTATTTATATAAAAGAATATAAAAAGGGCTTTGGCTATTGTTAACCAGTACTCTACCACTTCAACAAAATATTTTAAGTGATGATAAACTGAATTTGCGAGTAAATGAAGAATATTAAGTCGAATTAGCATCATTAAAAGGAGCCAATGTAGGTAGATAAATAAATTAATAATAAAAGAAAAAAAGAAAAAAATTCAGTGCACGGGATGCTTCCTGTAGCGATACTTTAACTATGTTTGTGCACATTCTTTCATCATTTTGTGTATTTGTTTGTACACGTACAATTTCATTTTTTGTTGCGGTTAAACATCAATTAGGTAGAACACTTGCTTATACAATAAATTCCTAAAAGATTGTGTCTACTAGAATACACACCTGTTTACGCAGGTTCTATCTTATGTAAGATGACACCTATTCACAAATCAATTCTTTTTGTCCTCTTGTTTATTCGCAAAACGGTACAGTTAAATTTGTAACATGGTTTATAAACACGTGAATTAAATTGATCTGAGAAATAATATAATAAAGGGCAAAAGCAAGTAAAATAAGAATAATTGAAAAAAGACAAGCCTGGACTTTTGAATTAATCTCTCCGGAGACAAGAACAATGCCAAAAACTTAATATTAGCATTATAGAGTTTTTGCAGAATAAGTGAATAGTACTCGCCTCTTTTCATACAAGTAATTCGTCTCTTTTAATGAAAATTTTTTTCTCTATTTATAGCTAAATTAGGGGAGACAACACCCTCAAATCATGCTCCTCTTTAAGGCGAATAAAGACCCCTCTTGATAGCTGCATAACGATTGAGAGTAAATGCCATGATTCTCTGTAACGGCTGCTCCTTTAGTGCTGCCTTCTTCAATCGGTGCCCTGATTTCGAATCCTCTTCTCTGGTTTTGCTGCCTTCGGAGCTTATCCTACATCAGTCATATGTTTGTATCCGGTGTCAGCTATTTGCTGACTTACCTCCTATCTGGTTTATTGCCATAATTCAACTCGAAGAACATCCACTTGTCATTTGTTAATTTTACTCAATACAGATAGTCCTCCTATTTTTGGTGACTCAACTTGATGTGACCGGAAAGTAGATAAGACATTCTCTTTTATTGGCGGGAAAGTTCTTGAATGGTTTCTAACACTTGAAAGGACGCACGTCTCTTTGCATTTAATAAACTGAACACGTGTTGTCCTACGATTCGCTAAGTATTTTCGCAGTTACCTAGGTAGTGATGACATTGCATTCTGCCACCTATAAACTTCTCCCCTTTTCACCACTTTCTTTTTTTTAAAATACTTTCTTCTCCGAGTTTTCTTAAAGCTTTCCTGCAACTCCCATTTTCTCAGTAAACAAATTTGTACTTTTTCATCACCATGTCTTCTATTATTTCTTCCTCCGGTAACACATTTTCTACCCCTAAACAACATGACTTAATTTTAAGTTTTTCATCCATCAACACCGGGACTTGCATAGGCGGCGACCCATCAAAAGAACAAATTTAAGAAATTTGATGTTGGACCTCCCTCTACAAACACAATCATCCCTTCTTAGTTGTCTTTTGAAAAGGATCTTTATAATCAAAAGGAATCATGTATTCTTGTTGTAAAAGAGGATTCTGAATACCCTTCTTCTATTCACCCAGCCAGTATTCCTATTGTAAAAGAGGATTATGACTAGAAGAACATTAAGGTTTTAGCCTCTCGTGAAGTGGAGAGGATAACATTCAGCAGACCAGGGTATGTTTACATATAGACATACCCTTTTACTTTAAACCATGGCAAGGAAATAGACCCAATCATCTTGGATTTTTGCCGGAACTACCAAGTTTGTTTGGCTCAAGTAGGATCGAAAATATGGCGCACGGTGGCTCACCTTCGATACTTGTGTTCCCTGGCTCTTACTCTTGCACATATGATCAATATATAAGCCCCTAAAATTTTCCATGGTGGCATGATCAAGCTCAGCAAATGCGGTCACCAGGCCATTGTCATCAGTGTTGATGATGAATACGATCGTGACTGGATGAAGAGCTTTGTTTTTGTCGCTTCCGGGGATATTTTACCGGGGTGAACATCTCCCATCCTTGAAGCTTGAAACTATACTCGTAACCTCTCTCTAATTTCTCTCTTTTACTATTTTGATGGTATTTTCTTTCTTAGTTAACCTTTTCCTTCCTTCTATTCTAGCCACCCTTTGGATTCCTCCATTAGTTGAGAACCTAACCCAATGGGTTCAGAAAATTTTGGATACTTCTTACACCAAATTCCCATACGTGGAAGGAAATTTCAATCAGGAAGAACTGGAGGGCAAGAACAATGATGATGAAAAAACTTTCCCTTTCTTCCTAACTTTTATCTCCATACAATATTTAATTATTGACTCCTCATATCAACATAATAGGCCTTCTGAAGGAATCTTCTGTCTATCCCACCGTCGAGGTTTCACATGATTCGAATGTGGCACAACAACAGTTTCAAGAGTCCCTTGACAGGAAGAGGGCTAGTGATGTCGCTCTTGCTTTGGAGCATCCTTCCTCAATCCCTAGCCCAAAGGAAACAAATCAAAAAGAAAGCATACCTATAAGAATGAGTAGCTTCCTACTGTGTATTATGACTTGCGTGCATGCTTGGATTTTATTTTTGGATGATTCGAAATGAATTTAGATGATTGATTCTCACTTTGGAAGCTTAAGTTGAAAATGTCGATCGAGGTTTGACTTTTTTGAACCCCATAGCGGTGTTTTGATAGATCCAATAGGTTCGTATCATGATTTTGGACTTGAACGTATGGCCGGAATTCATTTCGGAGGTCTGTAGGTTGATTTGAGTTGTTTTGCTGAAAGTTGGCAATTTAAAGGCTTAGAATGTTTATAAGTTTAATCATAGGTTGACTTCATCGCTATCGTGTTTGGATTTCTATTTCGGGACTTGGAATAAGTCTGTTTTGTCATTTATAAATTGTCCGCAAAGTTTGGCACTATTCCGAGTGGATTTGATAAGAATCAGACGCGCGGTTGTGTTTTTAGAAGTTTTTGAGCTTCATGTTTCATGTATTTTAAGGTCCGATTCATGATTTCGGATGTTATCCTGATGATTTGATCGCGCAAGAGAGTTCATGTTATGTTTTTAGACTTGTTTTGGTGTTTGGTTTGCAGCCCCGAGGGCTCGGGTGTGTTTCGTACGTGTTTCAAAGTGTTTGGAAGAGTTGTAATGTCGCTAGTGTGAACAGGTGTTGCAGACCTCGCAAATACGAGGTTGGAGATTGCATTTGCGATGTTTGGCTTAGTCTACTAGGTTCGCATTTGCGAACCCTGTGTTCGTATTTGCGAAGGTGGTCTGGGTTCAGCTGTGATCACATTTGCGATCATCTTGATCGCTTTTGCGAATATCCAATGTTCGAATTTGCAAACTAGTTGTCGCATATGCGATGACAGCAGGGATGGGAAGAGTTTCTCTTTTGCGATAATTACTTCACATTTGCGGGGTTTGCATTTGCGAACTCCAGGTCGCATTTCCCACACCTATGACTGGACAAAAAGCTCAGGGACGGAATTTTTAGTCTCATTTCATATTTTGGAACCCTAGACTCGGTGGGAGGCGATTTGGAGAAGGGATTTTAATGTACAAACTTTGGGTAAGTGATTCTAATCTATTTCTAATCATATTCAATCAGTATATCATAGATTTTAACATCAAAATCATGTGAATCAAACTGAAAATTTGTGAAACTTTGTCAAGTTTTTAAAAAATAAGAATTTGAGTGTTGAGAGTCGATTTGGACTCGGATTTTGAAACTAATCACATATATGAACTGGTGGGGTCATCGGTAGTCGAAATCTACCATTGGACCCGAGTTTTGACCCGGAGAGCTCGGAGTTGACTTTTTTTTACTTTTGAGCAATTGCGTAAAGATCGTAGCTTTAATTATTAGAATTGGTTTCTCTTGCCTTATTTGATGTTATTGAGTTGATTTTGGTTAGATTTGAGCCGACCAGAGGTGAATTGTAAAGGAAAAGCTATTTTAGAGTGTTGATTGAGGGTTTTTGATGTAAGTATCTTGCCTAATGTCGTGTGGCGGAACTATCCCATAGGATTGGTTTGATGTACTATTTGAACTATGTGAAAGACGTGTATCCGAGGTGACGAGTGTGTATACGGCTTATATGTGGTAATTTGACCGTTTAGACTCTTAGGTTTCTTATAGACATTAAAATGAAGTTGCCTTAGCATGCTATATCTCGCATTGCTAAATTTATCCTTACATGTCGTATTGAAGTTGATTGGTTCATGTTTTATCCTTTATTGCCACATATACCCTTATATGCCTTAATCGAAGTCGTTGCTTCTTTTATTTCCATGTTGTCTCTTCCATAGTTGATTATCCTTAATTAAAGTTATTGTTATCTCTTTCATTATTGTCTTATCCTTATTTGATGTCATTGTTATATGTTACCTCTTCCAGTGTTGAAGTTACTCTTATTGGAAATCATTGTTGCACATTACTTTTCCTATTGTTGAGTTATTCCTAGTTGTTATCATTGTTACATGTTATCTCTCTCATTGTTGAGTTATTCTTATTCTTATTTGAAGCTATTATTAGTTGATGTGTCATTCATTGTGAGATCATTCTTCTGTTTCATTGTGTTTTCATAATTCTTGTATTGTTTTACTTGTCGTACTTCTGTGGTATTGTTGTTGTTGTTGTACTCGGTGTTGTTGAACAAGGGATATTTGTGGTTGTGGAATTGGAACTGTCTTGAGGAAATGTTGTGGCATATGGCCACATGAGATACGAGTGTTATATTGTGTTATTATATATTTGGCACACGCAATATTGTTGAGAGGATTGTCGGGGTGTTCGCACGTGAGCTATCCGTGCTATTGTTATTATTGATATTTACACATGGTGTGACAAGGCGGGCTATACATATATGGGGGTTTGCGCATGTGGTGAGACAAGGCGGTAATATTATTATGCGCGTGTAGCGAGACAAGGCAGCATTTACTTTATTTTTGCGCACGCGGCGAGACAAGGGGACTATGTCGGGGATGATTTGTGACGACTTGTGATGGCCTGGGGGCATTGTTAGTGATGAAATTTGTGTAGTGGTGTGTCTACGTTGTAGGAGTTATGCATTTTACATTTTGTTGTGTTGTTTCCTATGTGACATTCGTTGTCTCTACTCTTACTTGTTGACTCGAGTTGTGATAGAACACTTGCACAAGCATACACGTAATTAATCACTCATATCGATTTAAGAAGATGAATCCTGATGTTTATTGATCATTTACATGTATTCTCATTTACTTGCCTTCTGTGAGAGTTGTACTATTGGCACATGAGTTGTCCGTGTGGTTATGAGTTATTATTATTGCTGGCACGTGAGTTGTCTGTGCAGATATGAGATATTGTCACTCCTTTAGCACGTGAGTTGTCCGTGCAAATATGAGGTATTAATGCTATTGGCACGTGAGTTGTCCGTGCGGTTGTGATTTATAAGGTGGGCACAAGATTCCAAGTGATTAGGGTTCGTGAATTGGGACCCGTGATTTGTGATTATGAGGTGTGGTACCACGGGGAGATTCTTGAATAAATCTAGTGTGAAAGCGGTTTTTTTATTGAGTTGTTACTTTTTTTTCCGTACTTGGTTTCACCAGACTTAAACTATATTCAGTTTACTCTATGGCGTTATTACCTGTTGTGCCTTGTTGCTAATTGTTGCTTCTAGTTTTCTATTGCAAGTATTGTTTTGTTATTTTTGCCATGCTTAGCTTTATATTGATATTGTTCCCTGTTAGTTTCACATTCATACTTGTACAAGTTATTAAGACTAGTAGGTGTCTTAACTATCCCTCGTCACTACTTCATTGAGGTTAATCTTGATACTTACTGGGTATCACTATGGTGTACTCATGCTACACTTTCTGAATATTTTTTGTGCAGATCCAGGTAAGTTTGTTGATCATTCGCGTTGATCGGGCATTGCTTTGGAGACTCAAGGTATACCTGCCATCGTGTTCACAAGCCTCGAAGTCACCTTCTCAAGTTATTTTATACGTTTTATCTCTATTCCAGAACAGTTATACTTAGAAATTAGTGAGACTTGTACTACCGGTTTTGGGATGTTATGTATCTACCTTGGATTATTGGCATATTATAGAAATTTCTATTTCATGCTTAATAGTTATTTGGTTAAAATCTGTTAGTAAATCAGTAAGTGCTAGGCTTACCTAGTCTTAGAGACTAGGTGCCATCACGACATCGTACGGAGGAAAATTGGGGTCGTGCCAAGTTGGTATCAGAGCTCTAGGTTCATAGGTTCTACGAGTCATAAGTAAGTTTAGTAGAGTCTTGTGGATCGGTACGGAGATGTCTATACTTATCTTCAAGAGGCTACGAAACTATTAGGAAACTTCACTTCTTTCATTCCTATCATGTGAGTTTGTTAATTTCGGAGTTTGAGCCTTTTTCATTCTATTCTCTCAGAGATAGTGAGAACACGAGCTGCAGTTACTTATGACACTACCACCAGAGCTGGTGTTGCTAGGGGCCGAGGAGGAGCACGTGCTACAGCTAGAGCACCTGCCAAAGCAGCAGCTGAGGAGCCACCAGTAGCTCTGATTGGTGGACAGGAACCGGAGGTGCCTATTACTGCCCGAGACTTTAGGTGACTTTAGCGTAGTTCATGAGCATGTTTAGTACATTGGCTCAGGCGGGATTGATTCTGATTGCACCAGCTACTTCACAGACTGAGGGAGGAGCTCAGACTCCCGCCGCCCGTACTCTAGAGCAGCGGGTCCACATTGGTCAGGTTACAGGTGTCATGCCAGCCTAGCCTGTTATTCCGGTTCAGCCTAAGGTCAGGACAGGGGCATCTGAGGAGGAGGAGCTGAGACTTGAGAGATTTCAAGAAGTATCATCCTCCTACTTTCAGTGGCTTAGCTTCAGAGGATGCACACGATTTTCTAGAGAAGTGTCATCATATTCTACGCACCATGGGTATTGAGGAAACATCGAGATTGCTTTACTACATTCCATCTATTTGGAGCAGTGTATCAGTGGTAGCGAGCTTACGAGGATGGTAGCCCAGCCGATGCACTTCACTTATATGAACTCGATTTTCAAAGATGTTCCTGAGAGAGTTTGTTCCCCAGACCCTTCAGGATGCATGGCGCGCGAATTTTGAGAAGCTGTGCCAGCGTACTATGTCAGTGTTAGAGTGTGCAGTTAGATTCAGTGATTCGTCCAAACATGCACCTGCTTTGGTTCCCACAGTTAGAGAGCGAGTCTGCAGGTTAATTGAGGGGCTCAGTTGTGGTATCCGATTCAGCATGGCTCGAGAGTTGGAGATGGATGTTATGTTTCAACAGTTGGTAGAGATTGCTCACCAATTAGAGGGCATGTGGGGCCAAGAGAGATAGGGCAGGAGGCTAAGAGTCCACAAGGACTAGGAGAATCTACGGATCCCTATTTTGGAGGTTGGGTACGTCATGGTAGAGGTTTAGTGGGTCAACCAGTTCAGTTTTCACTCCAAGCTTCATGCGATGTTTTAGATATCCATGGGTTTCAAAGTACCCATACCGGACAGCTTCCACAGCAAGTCAGCAGAGAGGTTGCTTTGAATGTGGAGATACCAGCCACATGGTAAGAGATTGTTCTAGACTCTGGACAGATGTCACATCAGGGTATTCAGGCTAAGAGTTCATCTCCAGTTGCTAGTATACTTGCACCGCCAGCTAGGGGTGGAGGTCTCTCTAGAAGGGGAGGTCGTACCCATTGTTATGCTCTTCTTGGTAGGATGGAGGCCAATGCACCAGATCATATCATTATAGGTATGATTTTGGTTGATTATAGAGATGCATTTGTGTTACTTCTATCCGGTCCTATTTATTGGTAAGATTCATCCTACCTTGCTTCAGATATGGTTGTGTTTTGCGATTCTTGTACTGTGTTCATGTGTTTACGCCAGTTGGGGAATTCTATTGTGATAGCTCATGTCTATCGTCCTGGGTTAGTTTCGATTGTGGGTCACGAGACTTGGGTGGACTTCTTGTTAGTTAAATGCAGTAGGTTTTGACATGATTTCTGGGTGGTTTGGCCATGATTTATGATCTGGGTGTTCTACAGGTATAAGAAGTTTGTTTCGTGTTGTGGTTTTGGTTCTACAGGGTTAGTTGGTAGAGTGTCTTAGTTGATGAGATAGTTATTTTACTTGTGATTCCGAGTTAAGGATGGCGGCCTGGTGTTCTTGATGGATAGGTGTGTTTGTGCTGGCTATGTGCTGCGGAGAGGTCATATTAAGGTAAGATTTGTTGGGGTTGTTGCGTGTATCTTGCTTATTCCTTGAGGATTGGATCCGTAGTATGCTATCGGTGGGGAGTCGTGCCTATTTGGCTTGTTTGACAGTTCTCTCATGTGTTCCTCTTTTCCTATCCAGTCATATTCGAGATGCGCTTTTTGGTATGGATTGCGATGTATGTGCCCATGTGGTGTTTGAGGTGGCTTGTTGATCGGATGAGTAGTTATGAGTTCGCATGTTTCTTGCATTATTTTCAGCATTGTGAAGATTTGGAATAAGGTTCTAGTCGATATGAGTCTATTTGCTGGTACCAAGTTTGGTAATGAGCAACAATTACATTTAGAGTTGTTGTTATGGGCATATGGATGATGTGTTATGTTGTGTGATTATACCTTGTAGGTGTATGCATGATCTGTTTTAGCTAGTTAAGGGTTTTACAATGTGTTTGTGTGATAATAGGGCCCTTTGTAGATGTGGAGATTTGATTCTAAGGCTTATCGACATGAGTGGAAGGAATAATATGCGGTTGAGATGGTGTTGTTGGGCTTGTGTGGATTGGTATGACGTAGGATCACTCATGTAAATGTGCATGGTGAGTTTATACAGTGTTTTCATGGCTTGGAAAGACTCTTGGCACGTTCGAGGATGAACATTTGTTTAAGAGGGGGTGAATATAACGACCCAACCGGTCGTTTTGAGCTTTAAGGTTTTGTTCTGTATTTCGAGGTCTTGAGTAGCTTCCGACTGTGTATTATGACTTGCGTGCATGCTCAGATTTGAATTTTGGATGATTCATAATGAATTCGGATGAGTGATTCTCACTTTAGAAGATTATGTTGAAAATGTTGACCCAGATTTGACTTTTGTGAAAACGACCCCGTAGCGGTGTTTTGATGGCTTTGATAGATTAATATCGTGATTTTGGACTTGGGCATATGCCCGAAATCGACTTTGGAGGTCCGTAGGTTGATTTATGTTGTTTTGCCGAAAGTTGGCAATTTAAAGGCTTAGAATTTTTATAAGTTTTACCATAGGTTGAATTCATAGCTATCGTGTTTGAATTTCTGTTTTGGGACTTGGAATAAGTTCGTTTTTTCATTTGGAACTTGTCCGTAAAGTTTGACGTCATTCCGAGTTGATTTGATAGGAATCACTCACGTGGTTGTGTTTTTAGAAGTTCTTGAGTTTCATGTTGAATTCATGAGTTTTGTGGTCTAATTCGTGATTTCGGATGTTATCTTGATGATTTGATTGCGCAAGCGGGTTCATGTTATATTTTTAGACTTGTGTTGGTATTTGGTTTGGAGCCCCGAAGACTCGGGTGAGTTTCATACGCGTTTCAGAGTGATTGGGAGAGTATTAATGTTGCTGGTGTGAACAGGTGCTGCAGGCCTCGCAAATGCAAGGTGGGAGATCGCATTTGCGATGTTTGGATTAGTCTGCTAGTTTCGCATTTGCGAACCATGTTTTCGCATTTGCGAAGGTGATCTGGGTTCAGTGGTGATCGCATTTGCGATCATCTTGATCGCTTTTGTGAAGGCTAAAGTTCGCATTTGCGAACCAGTCGTCACATTTATGACAGCAGGGATGAGAAAAGTTTCGCTTTTGCGATAATTACTTCGCATTTGCAGGGTTCGCCTTTCCAAACTTCAGGTCGCATTTGCGACACCTGCGACAGGACCAAAAGCTAAAGGACGGGATTTTTAGTCTCATTTTCATATTTTGGAACCCTAGACTCGGTGGGAGGCAATTTGGAGAGGGGATTTTCATCTACAAACTTTGAGTAAGTGATTCTAATCTATTTCTAATCATATTCCATCAATATATCATAGATTTTAATATTAAAATCATGTGAATCAAAGTGAAAATTTGTGAAACTTTGTCAAGTGTTTGAAAAATAAGAATTTGAATGTTGAGAGTCGATTTGGACTCAGATTTTCAAACTAATCACATATATGAACTCGTGGTCATGGGTAGCCGAAATCTACCATTGACCTAGGTTTTGACCTGGATTGCTCGGAGCTGACTTTTTTATTTTTTTTTACTTTTGAGCAATTGCGTAAAGATCATAGCTTTAATTATTAGAATTGGTTTCTTTTGCATTATTTGATGTTATTGAGTCGATTTTGGTTAGATCTGAGCCAACCAGAGGTGAATTGTAAAGGAAAAGCTATTTTAGCGTGTTGATTGAGGGCATTTGAGGTAAGTATCTTGCCTAATATTGTGTGAGGGAACTACCCCAAAGGGATTGATTTGTTGTACTATTTGAACTACGTGAAAGACGTGTACCCGAGGTGACGAGTGTGTACACGGCTTATATGTGGTAATTTGACCGTTTAGACTCTTAGGTTTCTTATATACATTAAAATGAAGTTGCCTTAGCATGCTATATCCTGCATTGCTAAATTTACCCTTACATGTCTTATTTGAAGTTGATTGGTTCATGTTTTATCCTTTATTGCCAAATACACCCCTATATGCCTTAGTCGAAGTGGTTGCCTCTTTTATTGCCATATTGTCTCTTCCGTAGTTGATTATTCTTAATTGAAGTTATTGTTATCTCTTTTATCGTTGAATTATCCTTATTTGATGTCATTGTTATATGTTACCTCTTCCTTTGTTGAAGTTACTCTTATTGGAAATCATTGTTACACGTTACCTTTCCTATTGTTGAGTTATTCCTAGTTGTTATCGTTGTTACATGTTAACTCTCTCATTGTTGAGTTATTCTTATTTGAAGTCATTATTACTTGATGTATCATTCATTGTGAGCTAATTCTTCCGTTTCATTTCATAATTCTTGTACTTCTTTTACTTGTTGTACTTCCGTGTTATTATTGTTATTGTTGTACTCAGTGTTATTGAGCCGAGGGCTATGTGTGGTTGTGGTATTGGAACTTTCTTGTGGAAATATTGTGGCATATGGCACATGAGGTACGAGTGTTATATTGTGTTATTATGTTTCCGCCGCACGTGATATTTTTGAGAGGATTGTCCGAGTGTTCACACGTGAGCTGTCCGTGCTATTGTTCTTATTGATATTTATACATGAGGCGTGATAAGGGGGGCTATATATATGTGGGTTTGCGCATGTGGCGATACAAGGCAAGAATATTATTATGCACGTGTGGCGAGACAAGGCGGGCACTTACTTTATTGTTGCGCACGTGGCGAGCCAAGGGGGGCTATGTCGGGGATGATTTGCAATGACTTGTGATGGACTGGGGGCATTGTTATTGATGATATTATTGTAGTGGTGTGCCTTCCTTGTGTGAGTTATTCATTTTACGTTTTGTTATGTTGTTTCCTATGTGCCATTCATTGTCTCTGCTCTTACTTGTCTACTCGAGTTGTGATAAAACACTTGCACAAGCATACACGTAATTAATCACTCATATCGGTTTAAGAAGATGAATCCTAATGTTTATTGATCATTTACATGTATTCTCATTTACTTACCTTTTGTGTGAGAGTTATACTATTGGCACGTGAGTTGTCCGTGCGATTATGAGTTATTGTTATTATTGGCACGTGAGTTGTCCATGCAGATATGAGATATTGTCACTTCCTTAGCACGTGAGTTGTCCGTGCAGATATGAGGTATTAATGGTATTGGCACATGAGTTGTCCGTGCAGCACGTGAGTTGTCTGTGCGGTTGTAATTTGTAATGTGGGCACAAGATGCCAAGTGATTATGGTTCGTGAATTGTGACCCGTGATTTGTGATTATGAGGTGTTGTACCTCGAGGAAATTCTTGAATAAATCTTGTGTAAAAGTGGTTGTTCTTATTGAGTTATTACTTGTTTTTCTTACTTGGTTTTATCGAACTTAAATTGTATTCAGCTTAACTCTACGGCGTTTATACCTGTTGTGCCTTGTTGCTAATTGTTGCTTCTAGTTTTCTATTGCAAGTATTGTTTTGTTATTTTACCATGCTTAGATTTATATTGATATTGTTCTATGATAGTTTCACATTCATACTTGTACAAGTTATTAAGATTAGTAGGTGTCTTGACTGTCCCTCATCACTACTCCACTGAGGTTATTTTTTATACTTACTGGGTACCGCTGTGGTATACTCATGCTACGGTTTTTGTACACTTTTGTGCAGATCCTGGTACTTCGGAGTTTGTTGATCATTAGCTAGCTGATCGGGCACTGCTATGGAGACTCAAGGTGTACTTGCCATCGCGTTCGCAGGCCTCCGAGTCACCTTCTGAAGTTATTTTGTACAGTTTATCTCTATTCCGGAACAGTTGTACTTAGAAATTTTCTAGTGAACTCATTAGAGCTTATGACTTGTACTACCAGTTTTGGGATGTTATGCATCTACCTTGGATTGTTGGCTTATTATAGAAATTTTTGTTTCATGCTTAATAGTTATTTGGTTAAAATCTGTAATTAAATCAGTAAGTGTTAGGCTTACCTAGTCTTAGTCTTAGAGACTAGGTACATCACGACATCCTACGGAGGGAAATTGGGGTCGTGACAGCAGGATGTCGTGACTTTGGTAGGC
The DNA here is from genome assembly GCA_002018475.1 of Nicotiana obtusifolia. NCBI lineage: Eukaryota > Viridiplantae > Streptophyta > Magnoliopsida > Solanales > Solanaceae > Nicotiana > Nicotiana obtusifolia. The sequence continues at coordinate 45,361 of MCJB01018916.1, read as the reverse complement.
GAACGCGAGTCTACTTTCATGAAAATAATTAACAACTTGGAAGTGAAATTACGTTCCAAAATCGAGAAGGCTACTTCAGCCAAAGAGAAGAGGGAAATGGAGGAGAGACTTCGGAAGCTCATAGTGGAAAACCACGAACATGCTAATACCAATACCAACCTTCCGAAGCCTACGATATTTTGAAGGTTGATAACGAGAGGTTGCTGTCAAAAATCCAAAAACTCTTGTCTAGGATCCATGATCAAGAAGACACCTTCTTGATTGAGAAAACCCTTGCCATTTATCACATGAGGAGGAAGACCTTGAGGGATGCCAAAAATGGCATTTTAAATATATGTGACTGCATCACTGAAGCTCTTGCTTTGGAGACAACTGCCTTCGAGAATATTCCAACCCGGACCACTGCTTCAAGCACCTATGGCACTTGCTCTGAGTCGTCAAAAACTGAGGAAGAAGCTGAAGGTGATGATGAGGATAACGACGAAGATGCCGAGCAACCTTCATCTTCAAAAGATGCAGCGAGGACTTCCCATTCTCCAACCTTTGCTGATAAAGCAGATTGATGTACTTTTAGTTGTTCCTTTTTTATTCATCCTTTCTAATTATTCTGGACTCTCTATTGGGTCTGGGATTTTGAAATAAAATATATCCTTTTTACTTAACTTCTAAGAAAAAGATATCTTTTCTAAACTTTTATTTTTCTATTGATATAGTCCGAAAATTTTCACATCCAGTTAACTTTAATATCGTGTATTCATACTTCCAGTTTGTAACCTTTAATTGTGAAGGTTTCATAAGAGAGAGCCCTTATATTTACGGTGCTCTTGAAGAGGATGTCTCCTATTCGTTCCGACGCTTGCATTTGAAGTTTAAGTAACATTCAAATGAAAGAAAAACCATGTCATTTGGACAAGAAATAAGATATAAAAACAAAAGGACTTTTATTTATTCATTCTATTTCAAAAAAGTACATTTACATAAGCCAAAGAAATTTGTACATTCACTTAAATAAATAAAACTGCCAATACATGTAGCTAATTGGTACTTCTTATTTCTACGGGGTTGGACATACAGTCTCCGGTCCTAACTCGAGGTCTTTCATAATAACTGAACTTTTAAGTTCAATATATAGTTCATGCAGTCCCCGGTATCATTTTTTTCATTTGCCTTTTGAGGCTAGCATTGGCACTTTTAGTGCTCTGATATACAACAGTTTCCTCCCCCCCCCCCCCCTCCCTCTCCCCACGCTAGTGTTCGGATACAAAGTATGATAATTTGAACACTCGAATTTTTGTTGCTATCGACAATCCTTCTTCAGAGTATGCTTCACGTTGCTGCCTTATTAAAAGTCTTGCCATAAAAACTTATTTGGGAAAAAAACATGAAGAAGAAGAAGAAGAAGAAGAAGAAGAAGAAGAAGAAGAAGAAGAAGAAAAACAGTGCAGCGCGTACTTTCAGTATAATCAAGGATCTTCAATAGTAGTACCTTTTATGGTGAGTTGCGTTCCAATTTCTTGGTAGTCTTAATCCATCTTTATTTTCCAGTTGATATGAACATTTATCGGTTATAGCTAAAATCTGGTAAGTTCCTTCCCAGGTCGGTCCCAAATTTCCAGCATTGGCTTCCCGTATTATGAGTTACCTTTCGTAAGACCGAGTCTTCGACCTTAAAATAACGAAGATTTGTTCTACGATTTTAGTATCTTTCCATCCTTTGATTTTGTGCCACCATTCTTATATAAACTAAGTTTTGATGCTCCTCAAGAAATCTAAGTTAATCAACATTCATCATTCTCATGTTCGTTTGGCCGAGAATACATCATGGTCGGTTCACCTATATCTACCGGAATCAAAGCTTTCGCATCGTACACAAGGGAAAAAGGCGTTTCTCCTGTGCTTGACTTTGTCATTGTTCGATACACCCGTAATACTCCTGGTAACTCTTCAAACCACCTGCCTTTTGCATTCTCTAATTTCTTTTTGAGGTTTTGAATTATCATCTTATTAGTCGACTCTGCCAGACTGCTAACACTAGGGTGGTACGGGGAGGACGTGAACCTTTTAATCTTTAATCCTTCTAAGAATTTTTTAATCTTGGAACCTATAAATTGTGGCCTATTGTCACAAGCAATTTCTTTTCGCACTCCAAACGACAAATAATATGATCCCAGATGAAATCATTTACTTCTCATTCTCCAACCTTCATGAAAGCACCTGTTTCAACCATTTAGTAAAATAATCAGTCAAAACTAAAAGAAATTTTACTTGTCTAGGTCCTTGAGGAAAAGGACCAACTATATCCATCCCCTATTCTATGAACGGCCACGGTGATACCGACTGAATGGAAAAGTTCTATCGGATGATGTACCAGTTGAGCATGACATTGGCGTTTATCATATTTTTGCACAAACCCCTTTGCATCTTGCTCCATTCGGGGCCTATAGTAACCGGCTCTCATTAATTTGAGCACCGATGGGTCTGCACCGGAGTGATTTCCACAAACTCCTTCGTGAACTTCCTTCATCACATAATAAAATTTTATTGGTCCTAAGCACCAAGCCAAAGGACCCTGAAATACCTCCAGTATAATTGTCCATCAACAAGATAATACCGGGCAGCTTTTGTCCGTAATGCCCGAGAGGTTTTAGAGTCATCAGGCAGGTTACCATGTTGTAAATACTCTATAAACTCATTTCTTCAATCCCAAACCAGGTTTGTTGAGTTAACTTCGCAATAGCCATCCACGTCTAGGACCGAATGCAACTGTTGAATAACTACATCGAAAACAACGCCTTTCATCTCCATAGACGAACCTAAATTATCCAATACCTCCGCTTTTATGATCTCCTCTCTTGGAATATGGATCACTGATCACTCCCGAACCAGGAAAGCAATTCAAATACTGTTGTATGCACTTTTTTTCCCATCAAACATCCTACATATTTAATTTACCACCAACTGGGAGTACACTTCACTTTGATCTCCGTGGAGCCTAGTCCCTGGGCAAATTCAAGTCCTGCAACCATAGACTCATATTCAGCTTCATTATTAGTCAACAGAACAGCTCAAAGAGCCTGTCTCAGGATTTCTCCCGAAGGAGTGATTAATACTATCCCAAGACTGGAACTTTTTACGTTGGATGTGCCATCCGTAAATAAAGTCCACACACTGAAAGCATTCCCCATACAAGAACTGCTTCTTTTATAGCTAAAGGCATTATCCCCGGACTAAAATCAGCCACAAAGTCAGGCAAAACTTGTGACTTAATCACAGTCTGAGGTTTATACTCAATATCAAATTTACTAATTTCAACTGCCTATTTAGCCAATCGGCCTGATAACTCAGGTTTATGAAGGACGTTCCTTCGGGGAAAAGTCATCTCAATGGCTATTGGGTAACATTGAAAGTATGCTCTAAGCTTTCGAGAAGCGACTACGAGAGCTAGAGCAAAATTTTCCATGTGCGGATAATGTGTTTCCACTCCTGACAGTATTTTACTAACATAATATATAGGGAATTGCATACCATCTTCATCCCGGACTAGAACTGCACTCATCGCAACTTCTGATACTGCTATATAAATTAATAACTGCTCTCCATCCTTTGGTTTAGACATTAAAGGAGGACTGGACAAATATTTCTTCAAGTCTTTAATGCTTACTGGCACTACGGTATCTATAAGAAGTCATTCTTCTTCTTTAGTGAAAAGAATCAGTGACATTTTGCCAATGACCTTGATATGAATCTGCGAAGGGCCGTCAACCTACCAGTCAACTTTTGCACTTCTGTTACACTCTTCAGTTGGTCAAGAATATCCTCTATGGCTTTAATCTTATCGGGATTTACTTCAATTCCTTTTTGGAAAACCAAAAAGCCAAGAAACTTCCCAAACCCAGCTCCAAATGCGCATTTCTCCGGGTTAAGTTTTATGTTGTACTTCCTTAGGATGTCAAATGTTTCTTGAAGATGGGTCAAAAGATACCCTGCACTTAGAGACTTAACTAACATGTCATCAATACAAACTTCTATGGTTTTACCAATTTGACATTCAAACATCTTATTAACAAGTCCCTGATAAATGGCTCCGGCATTTTTAAGCCCAAAAGGCATCATACTGTAACAATATGTACCAAAATTTGTAATAAATAAAGTTTTTTCTTCATCCTCCGGGTGCATCCTAATTTGATTATACCCGGAGTATGCATCAAAGAAACTCATCTCATCAACTCAAGCCCAGCCGTAGCATCGATCATTTGGTCGATATTTAGCAATGGAAAAGAATCCTTAGGGCAAGCCTTATTTAAATCCTAGCAGTCTATACACGTTCTAAATTATTATTCTTTTGGGTACGACTACTATGTTAGCTAACCAATCAAGATAATCTAATTCACGTATTGAACCTATATTAAGCAACATGGTTACCTCCTCTTTCACAAATCTGTTTTTGACCTCGGCTATCAGATGTTTCTTCTGCTTTATCGGAGGAAAATTAAGATCCAAACTTAACTTGTGGACAACCACTTCTAGTGGAATAGATATCATATCTGAATGAGACCACACAAAACAATTACTGTTAGCTTTAAGAAATTCAATAACTTTGAGCCTGAGTTCGGGGCTCAACTCGTTCTCAAGTAAACCTTTCTTTCCGGACCCAACTTCAAAAGCGCATTTCTCGGGTTAAGTTTCATGTTGTACTTCCTTAGGATATCGAATGTTTCTTAAAGATGGGTCAAATGATCCCCTACACTAAGAAACTTAACTAACATGTCATCAATATAAAGTTCCATGGTTTTACCAATTTGACATTCAAACAACTTTTTTAACAAGCCTCTGATAAGCGACTCTGGCATTTATAAGCCTAAAAGGCATCACATTGTAACAATATGTACCAAAATTCAAAATAAATGAAGTATTTTCTTAATCTTCCAGGTGCATCCTAAATTTGATTATACCCGGAGTAAGCATCAAAAAAACTCATCAACTCATGCCCAGCCGTAGCATCGATCATTTGGTCGATGTTTGGCATTGGGAGAAAATCCTTAAGGCAAGCCTTATTTAAATCCTTGTAGTCTATACTCATTCTAAATTAATTATTCTTTTTGGGTACGATTACTACATTATCTAACCAATCAGGATAATCTACTTCACATATTGAACCTATATCAACCAACCTGGTTACCTCCTCTTTCACAAATTTGTTTCTGACCTCGGCTATCGGACGCTTTTTCTGCTTTATCAGAGGAAAATTAGGGTCCAAACTTAGCTTGTGGACAGCCACTTCTAGTGGGATACCTGTTATATCTGAATGTGATCATTCAAAACAATCAATGTTAGCTTTAAAAAAATCAATAACTTTGAGCCTGAGTTTGGGACTAAACCCTGTTCCCAAGTAAACCTTTCTTTCTGGAAATTCCGTGAGCAAAACGATTTGTTCAAGCTCTTCTGCAGTTGAATTTATTGCGTCCGTTTCTTCCGGTACTTGGTAAATATCTGACGTCTCTTCCTCATTATCGTCTCCTACCCTTACTGAAATGGAAGTTGACACTGATTTCTTTAGTTGTTATTTAGATTCCCTCTGCCTTACTGCTAGACAAAGTGACAACATTGATCTCCCTTGCAGCAGGTTCATCACCCCTAATCTTCTTGATCCCATTCGGTGTCGGGAATTTTAACAGTTGATGATAAGTAGACAGCACAACCTTCATTTCGTGGATCTATGGTCTACCAAGAATCACATTGTAACCCATATCGCCATCCACAACTTCAAACAGAGTGGATTTCGTCACCCGTTCGGCATATGTAGGCAATACGATCTCTCATTGGGTCGTCACGTTTCTTAGGTTGAACCCAGCCAGAAGCTTTGTCTCTGGAACTATGTTTCCGATAAGCTTTCTTGTTCAAAGACCCTCAATTTGATAATATTGGCTGAACTACCTGGATCAACCAACACATGCTTAATTTTAAAATTTAAAACATTTAAAGATATTACCATAGCATCATTGTATGGCAAAATAAGGCCATCTGCATCTTCCTCCGTGAAGGTAATTTCATCACCTTCTGACGCTGCCTCTGATCCTCTTGCCATGAGTGACTGATATCTTCGTCTTTTTTTTGCAGCTGAAAATATTACCCCATTTACATCAACCTCACCAAAAATCATGTTTATTGTTAGGCGTGGAGACCCTGTGGTTGATTTTGCCGGTTCCGTTACATCCCGACTCCTATCATAATTGCTCTTAGCCTGGTCACTTGAAAACTCTCTGAGATGACCGTTCTTCACAATATTGTTATCTCTTCACGAAGGTGCCGACAGTCCCTAGTCTATGACCATGTGTACAGTGGTACTCACACCACAGATTAAGATCCCTTTGATTGGGGTCTAATCGAATTTGATTTAGGAACCTTGCTTCCTTGATGTTTCTCATAGCCGAAACCAACTCCAACAAACTAATATTAAAATTGTAATCCGATAATGGGGGGTATCATGAATCTCGGGACCTCGATGGTCCTTTATCTTGCAAGGTTCTCCTGATTTGTCCGCGCTCTATCCTTTTGTCTGGTCCAAGTCTTTCCGATGACTAAAAACCTCTAACTCCACGCCATTGACTTGACCGAGCATCAGACCTGTTGTTTGACATATAAGTTTGAAAACAATTCATGGATGGTCTTCGATCCACATCAAGATCGTTCTTGAATTTTTCTTGATTCCGATCATGGTTACGACCCTTAGATGATACCGAAGAACCCAACTGGTCATCTTCAATTCTAATTTTTGATTCATAGCGACTATGTACATCAGCCCATGTAGTTTCCTGAAATTCTAATAGACTTTCTTTTAACTTTCTCGAGGTATCGGAGCTTAAGGGATTGAGACCTTTGGTGAATGCCTCCGCTGCCCATTCATCACTGCCGACAACAACATTCTCTCTTTTTAGAATCAGATCACGAACTCTCGAAGCAACTCAGAATCTCCTTGAGCGATTCTAAATATATCTGCCTTCCTGGTTTGGACTTTCCTTGCTCCAGCATGAGCTTTGATGAAAAAATCTGTAAGTATTTCAAAAGAATCAATTGAATATTCAGGTAAAAGTGAATACCAAGTTAAAACTCCCTTTGTTAGGATTTCGCCAAATTTCTTTAGCAAAACTAACTCGATCTCATGCGGGGCCAAATTATTTCCCTTCGTAGTTGTGGTATAGGTTGTGATGTGCTCATGTGAATCCCATGTTCCATCGTATTTTGGAATATCCGACATCTTGAATCTTTTTAGAATCAACTCCGAGGCCGCACTTGGTTTGAACGGCAACTAAGTATACTTCTTTGAGTCCAGGCCCTTCATGACCGGAGGTGCCCCCGGGATCTAATCTATCCGAGCGTGAAATTCCTTAGCATTTTGGTCCATCCGATCATTCATTTCCATCATAAACCTTATGAGCTCGGTTTTAAAAGGATCATTTGTGTTGTTTTCATTCCCGGATCCGTTGCCTGCACCACCTTCTTGATTATCACTAGATCTGAATTCCTCCCTTGAAGTGATATTGCCAAATCTTGGCGCTGTCTGATTTGCAGAAATGCTAGGAGGGGGTCGAACTCCACCATTGGAATTATTTGAAGCAACCGATAGCATTTGCTGGAACTCAGTTATTATTTGGTCTTATCTTGAGAGATGATTCATGATTTTCCTTTGCTGCACTCTCAAAACTTTTATTATATCGGCAACATGTTCATCACCCTTATCATCGGGGGTAGGACTCCTCGCACGTCGAATATTTTGTTCTTCCCAAATCGGAGTTACTTTATTTCCATCATAACGGGTTTCACTTGTAGAATCATCCTGCTGATCTCCACCATGAAAATTATCCTCACCCCCATTGATGTTGTTTGTTCCAATATTGAGCAAGTTGTTGGCATCATTGCGTGCCTTATCTATTTTTTGCTTACTACATTAAAATTTCAAAGCATGTTAGTAAAAGACGAATAGATTAAAGTAATACCACAATTATCTAAACCCCACGGTGGGCGTCAAATTGTTTACGTGTCAAAAAGTACATTTGAATTTGTAACATGATTTATAGACGCATGAATTAAATTGATCCGAAAAAATAAAATAATGAATCAAAAGTGAGTACAATAAGAATAATTGAAGAAAAGACAAGTCTGGACTTTTGAATTGCTCTCCAGAGACTAGAACAATGCCAAAAACTTAATATTAGCATAATAGAGTTTTTGCAGAATAAGAGAATAGTATTAGCCTTTTTTTCGTACCAGTATTTTGTCTCCTTCAATGAGTACAAATTTCTCTATTTATAGCTAAATTAGAGGAGACAAGATCTCCAGATCATGCTCTTCTTTTAAGGAAAATAAAGACCCCTCTTAATAGCTGCATAACGATTAAGAGTAAATGCTATAATTCTCTGGAACAGCTACTTCTTTAATGATGTCTTCTTCAGCTGGTGCCCTACTTTCGCATCTTCTTCTCCGGTTTTGATGCCTTTGGAGCTTATCCAACACGTAGTACATGTTTATACCTGGTATCAGTTATTTGCTGACTCACCTCGCATCTGTCTTTACTACCATATATAAACTCGAAGAACATCCGCATGTCTTCTATTAATTTTACCCAATACACCTCCGTCCGTGCATTTCTTACACTACAAAAAAAGTGTGGTGTTTTTCCTTTATGAAGCATCCATTTGAAATGTTTTAGTAACTTTTCCAATTAAACTTCTTTTATGTTGTTTGATGTGAATGATATAATCCTCTCCAAATAAATTTAATGTTTGTTCTTCATGAATTATGTTATCAATTTGCTGCATCGCATTAACTCGTTATCATTTTTTTCACTTTATTTTCATCGGTTGTTTTTTGGTCTTTTTGTAAATTATATAACATACTATATCCTTTTTCTTTAAAAATAGTTGATATGTTCTTTAATATCTTATCTTTGGGTATAAATTTATCTTTGTTAATTTAGTACATATAATATTATTTTTCATTTAATTGACGATATGCGCATAAACCAAAAGGAACACGTTTAGGTGATGTGTTTTCTACTTAATAATTTGATTTCCACGTACAACATGCGTGCGTAATAACTAGTATAATATTTTAAGAATATAACAAACAAACGCTTATGTCCTAACAGGCCTGTACCTTGAGGCTAACGTCCTGCTTCACAACAAATTACACGTAGTGCCTTGCAAACTCGCCCTTTAATTAAGCACTAGTATTTCATTAAATGTTTGAAACATTTGGAGGAAAACACCTACAACATTTTAGCTAAATTATCTAAAAGTGAAAGGAGTATAATTTTGAAACGCTAAAATTAAATCTTAAAAGAGGTAAAAAATTGATCAATCTACCATCTCAAACATTGTACTCCAACTTGTACAACAATACAAAGATTACCTCTAGAATACTAGTAGAAAACTCATAGACTTTGTTGGGGCTTGGTGTGAGTAGACGGAGCTGATAATAAGGCCATCATATGCATCTGGGCGAATAAGTCTGGTTGATGGACGAATAAAGAACAAGGGCAATGAACAGTTTCTAAGGATCCTAAATGAATGGCAGCCAACAAAAGATATAGAAGCTCACGAGATATGTCAAAGATTAGTGTTCTTTCGAAGTGCATCATGAGAAGGTAACAATGAATGACATGACAGTTGCAAACATATCAAAATCTACCCTACCAATGTACAAAATATAGTATAAACATTTAACTTGTCCCAGTCTGAAAACACACCAATTTGCACATTATCTGGATCAAGTTCAATCATGTATCACTGTATTTTCACAAACAAACATCACAACAGTAATCCAAACACACTGCAACATCACAGCCCCGATTGACAGGGTCTTCATCATCTTATCCAAAATATGTTTATTTATCCTACAAATGCTGAAAATTAAAGTGCATTAAGGAGCGCCTCTTACCATCCATGTTGCTCGATAGCAACGGAATGATAAGAGGCAGCCTTAACGCTAGCCAAGGATGAACTGCCCCATTGATAGCCAAGGATGACTGCCTTCAAGCAACCAAATGCTGGTAAGATCAAATTCTGATGAATTTGCATTAGGTTGCAGCAAGGACGAGGTTGGGCACAACTTGTGACACCTAACCCCGTTCTCAGCCAAGGCTATCAAACTTTGAGGTTGCAGCAGCTATCTGCTGCTGAAACCCACTTACCGGCCATGAGAATACCATGTCCAGTATTCATCATGTCAGGTATTGCCTGGACCGAAGGCCTCAGGTCCTGAAATGGAAAAGGATCAAGATTTCCCCTAGAGTACATGTTAGTGACCTCTGACGAATGGCAGAACCTGCTGCCAGTTGTTTCTTTAGGTGAGCTCAAATTGCTACCATCAGACTGCAGCACTTCAGAATTCTGGGATCCAGTGGGGTAAAAACTGTAAACGTCACCAGTTTTAACTGTATCTGTGGTTTTTCCACCCTTCGTAGTTCCATTCATTTTCCTCGTGTTCAAGAAGCGGCCACCACAGCCCCTAGGTCGGCGCATTGCATGGAGATGGCGAGAGAGGTGCAAGTATGGCTGCAAACATTAAGCAGTGGAAAATTCAGCAACCACATTGTTTACACATGCTTTTGAAGAAAATCTGAATGTCATCTGTGAATGCAAACTTAGCAACCCCAACATTGACAAGGAATGTGGTCAAGAGATAGAGTACTACTTGAAAAATTCATAGCTTGTGAAATTTTGAAGACTGAACACAGAATAAATATCTGACCCATTTCACAAAGAATTTTTGTTTCCGTGCTACTGCCCACAGGCTTGTGAATAGGGAGGTAACTGTTGGCTAAAATTTTGTATCAGAAGCCAGGACTGCCGCTCTTCATTTAAAAACTTCCTTTCATATTATTGTATCATGCATATTATGCGTGGTGGTCTTGCAAGTTAAAATAGTTGATGAAGATTAAATAAAATATCATGATTATATGTAGATCCACTGTCCATGATCGTAGAAATAAAACTTTACCTTGCGTGGTTTAAGAGCTTTTTTCTCCATTTCCTTAGCCCGGGACTTTCGACGCCTCAGTATCCCATGATACTGCTTGGCGTTTACAAATATCGGGCCTTCATCAGAGGCCAAATTCAACGGCAGCATAACACGGCCCTGGAATTTTTGAGAAGTGAACTCTATGAATATCAGGCCTCAAAATCATTCAGTATGAAGGAGTCTGATACAATATGCATGACTAAGGGAGATTTACAGAAATGAAGCACAAATGGGAGTTAAAAATAAATTACACTACAAATGCCAACTACGTTGCCTAGGTACATGATCAATTACATTTTATCAGAAGACGTGTTTTCCGTTACTGCATATCTACCAGTTATTGTGCATTAACTCAAAACAAATTTCAGGTTCCACCTTTTAATTTGTTATTCCATAGTTGTGCCAAATATTTGAAACTGCTACTGTTGTAAGATGGTTCTCTGAATTAATCCAGGAAAATAAGTTCAATCAGTTGACAAGTTACCCTTCCAATGTTTTCAAGAACGGTGAAAACTTTCCACCAGATATTTATCCTTAACCACTTCTCCCACTATACTTGACGCAATGAGCGAATAATCCCAATCTCTCTGTCTTTGCTCCTTTGCTAATTAGTATAAGAATACCTTCATTTGGCAGATATCTCAAATGGTATTATAGAAAACAATGAGCTAAGCATTACAAGGTTATGATGCAAAACCAAATACCATTTGAACAGAATGACACAACATATTATACTCCTTCAATTATAGAGAAATGATAATTTAGCAAATGTACTTGGTTGTCATTTATTCTACTTTGATATTTATTCAGAATCAAACATAGTGACAACATAATATACGGTGAAGATAGCAGATAAAAGCAATACAATTCCATCTGAATCAAACTGACTTACTAGCTGAATGTTCAGTATCTGTGACACACCACATATAACATGACCATTTTCCGAGTGTTCTACCAAAAAAATTGGAAATTTATAATTAACTTAAGTAGAGCTCGCCGGGGCGATGAGGAAGAGGTCACTAACAAGACAATATTTTCTGGACAAAGAAAATACTTTGATCGCAATAACAGTTCTCGTCAAGATGGTGGCCCAGGAATTGTCATTAGCGAATAATTAGAGGATCTCACCCATAGTTCCAAAGAAATAGAGAGAACAAACTTCATCATACCAATTATATCAGATGTTAAAAAAAGTTACACCCATTGGTCAACATTAGTGCCCAACTCACAGTGCCATCTGGGAAACATCTTAGCCCAACCAGCATTTACATGCTTCTATAGACATTCAGTTAAAAGGAGCAAATATGAGACCCAAGGACATTACTTTGCTCTTTATCAATCAATTGATCCAACTAACTTGCGAAATCAATGGGCATAAATCAAGATTTCTTGAACTTTCTAGTGTCTTTTTCAAAAAAATAATTGTCAACCTTCTTATTAGTCAAGCAGAAAGAACAATTTTGGCAACTTTTCCAAATCCACCACATTAAAGAGTCCAGCCACGCTTACATATGATGTGCTAAACAAAATTTGGGAAATTTTATCAATGATGGAAATATGATCACATACTCTGTCACATAGTTAATATTGATTACCATTGTAAGTTTGAAAAGATCTTACAAAGCTGAAGTTTGTTACTCCATCAAGGTAAGTTATGGAATAGCAGAGCAGAAATGTCTACAGTAACAATGTTATTTCATTTTAGGAGTATAACTAATTCCGAAGAAAGCATAATCACCAAACCATCATAACTCTAGTGATTGGAAGTTGGTGCTATCAGAAAGAAGCAGTACCGAAAGTTGAGGACCATAAGCTGAAAATAACCCGACGGATTGCTCTCCTCCGTAAGGATATTTTGCAGAAATCTACAACATATAAGAACACATCAAATAAACAGAACAAGTAAGCACAAAACTTGAGATTTATTGATGACATATGAGATCTTATGATGAAATCTTTTACCAGGGACTGACCAAATCCTAGCTCAAAGTGACCTCGATAGTCCATATTAGCAGCAGCCTGAATGTTTGATTGGCTTTGCCCATATCCTGAAGATTTCCAATCACCTGAAGGAGATACTGTCAACATGTTCTTTATAAACGTGTCTGTAAAAGATAAATCCTCCCAAATTGAATATTTCACTACATAAAACTATGAAAAAATTTTACTCAGTCCTCCCAAAGGTTTTGGCTTATTGTTAGTGACTGAGTCTGTTATTTTAATGATTGGAAAAGCACCACCAATTCTTTTTCTTTCTTGCCAAGTTCTGCATTTGCATTAAATTCTAAGTTAAGAATTTTGTTACAAGAACTTTATCGACCAGAAGAAAATTAAAATAAGTATTTTCTTTTTTTCGGAATAACAATTGTAATCTGACGTTGGGCAAGAACTAAGTGTTTCATGAAAGAAAGCAAGCTAGCATATTTGGTACTAAATATGGTATTGTCAGGTAATATATAAATTAAGAAAGAATTGGATTTCAAAATTTGAAGTTACAAGGCCACAATGCAAATGTTTTAACTAAGTCATTTAGATTGATGTTTCTTAAAAATTTTCTTGGTGTGCCAAATCAAGTTCAAAAGGAGTATCGGATCTGTAAACTATATTCAACCCAAATGCATAGTATATTTTATCTGCTCAGTTCATGGAGTAGGAGATAAGAAGTACTAACCTAAGAATTAATGAATTTCTTTGTGACTTTTTGATAAGCAAAAAAGAAAGTCCTAAAGAAATACATGAATTATTAAACAATAACTTCCGACCCTGTATCGCGATACAAACGGCAAGATAATCAAGTTCTTTTCAAGATGCATTCTCAAAAGTATTGATTATCAAAAAGAAAAGATCTAAATTTTTCCTTACTATTAGAAAGGCTTTGAGATTACCCTCCATTGTACACATTCAGGTCATTGTTATTTCTTGTATTTGCTTTGCCCCTAATGAAGCTCCAATATAAATTGGTGAGCTTTGAACACATCAAACTCTTGACATAATGGATTACACGTGTCAAAATACTCAAAGGAAAGATCCAAATTTACCTTCTAACCTTTGTTTTTGTTTTACAATTACCCACCATTATAGGAAGCTATACTTCTACTAATTGGTTCAATAAAACCTAGTAGCTTTGGCACATATCTTGCATTCATATTAAGAAAATCCACCAAATATGTATGAATAATTATCTAAAATTTAGTAAATTGTTCTTCTTGAATTCAGAAATCATAAATTTAAAGTTCTGGTTGCGTCTCTAATTATACTTAAATAAAAACAAAAGTAGAGCGGCAAATATATACCATTTTCCAAAATGTGGAATTCAAAGTGTCAAGATTTTGACCTGGTTGAATGATCATCAGATCATGCTAAAATTTTGTTAGGATCAAAGACAAATGCGGAATGATTTGCTAATAATAAAAGTATATGTAGTTTAATTTTCTATTATCAAACAGCAAACCATACAAAGAACAATTTGCCTATTATCAGACATGACCAACATGCAATAGCCCAAAGCCAACCTAGTAATTAGTTCCCCGGAATAAGAATTAAGATTAGCCACTCGTGCATTGCACATTTATTTTTTGTATATTCCGTTCAGTCAATGATTCATCAGCAAGGGATCTTAACAAAACATAATTCAGTTGTGAAAAAAGGATAACACAACTAAAAAAAAGTACTCCCTCCGTACCGTTTTATGGGGCATAATTGAACTGAAAATAAAGTTTAAGAAAAAAAAAAAGATTTTTAAAATTCGTAGTCTAATAAGTTATAGATATTTTTGGTTATAAATCATTTCATTAATGATAAAATGAAAATTTAAAAGTTAAATTATTTTTATATGTAGAAAGGAATAATTTTTTTGGAAATAAATTAAAAAGAAAAAATGGGCGACATAAATTGGGACAGGGGAGTACAACTTTTGCGTAAAGATTAGTTTTTGTCTAGCCATTATTTGATATTAACAACTTTGGTACACATTAAATGATGCAATTAATTAGCTAAACTGCCATGTCTTTGTGTAAATAGCAATGTCAAAAGTAAAAGACTGTACAACTATTGAAATAAGGACTCTCCCAATAAACATTTCATACAGAATTGGTGATAAGACCAAAGGCCTTCTTTATTGTGCTTTTGTTTTTTTTCCATGCGGACATTTAATGTAAAGCTCAAACGGAGTAAGTAAAAGAAAAGATTGCTACTATGTTCAAACAAGAGGTTGATGCTTGTCTTTATGGCTCAGAAATGGTACACCAGTGACAATATAAATAAAGTATTGAAAGCAAATTTTCAAAAGTCTTACCTAGCATGTTTCTGTCTCAAACAACCAACCAAATGATTGGACTCCAAGAAAAAGATAAATTTAACAACGTTATTAAGTTGAAATACTAAAAAGAATTGGAGTATTAAGCTTTCAAAATATTAACAACATTTAAAAAGAAAAAAGCAATTAACCAAAAGTCTTTTGCACACCAACTATTTGGATAAGATATTAAGTTTGTATGAAATAGTTGTATTAAGTTTGTTTTAGCCCAAACAATGAAGTACGTACACCTTAACATGCCAAATAAGAAGACAATAATTTTATCAGCAAGAAATATCCTAAAAATTAGAGAAAAGAAGGATAAATTGCAGAAGAAAGTACCAGAGAAAATAGTGAACTCAGTTGCATTCCCCTTTGGCAACTCAGAGTGTTCCACAGATGCAGATTTCAATTGGCGAAAAGGATCAGACTGAGAGACAAGGCCACTACTCCACCAAGGAACAGTAGTGGACAATGTTGCAACAGGATTCTGAACAATCCCTTCATTTCCTTTGGAGGAAAATAGAGTATGCATGATGGTCATAAATGCAAACCTCAAAAGCAATTCACACCTTTTTCTTGAAAATCTAAAGGGAAGTTCCTGCAGCTCAATTATTAAAGCAAACAATATTCATTAATTTCCCTGGAAAATAGAGCTAGCCTGCCTCAAGATAAAAAGAGAAGTTCTGGAATTTTATCCAAAATTTATAAAAAAATATAACTCAATCCCACTATTCAATAATCTTATTCGGAAATAAACAAACCATCAAGGAGGACAGAATGGAATTAAAAGCTACTGCATTTAGCAAAAAGAGTTTTTTTGTTTTTTAAAGAACTTGAAACGTGCAATATGTAAAATAGAATTTCTTAGAAATAAGCTTTATCTGTTTCTTCATCATTGTACGGACAGGAAAAAAATAACCCGGTGGTGGCAAAGGACGAAACACTATACGAAGACCCCAAAAAAAAAATCAGAACATGTAACCATCCATGAGTTCTAAAGCATGAACCAGGAATGGGCAAAAGAAGAAAAGAGAGAGAGAAAGTGAATATTCTTGAAAAAGAAGGGAGAAGAAGTAAGAGTATCATACCCAGAAGAAGTAGTTGTAATACGTAGTAATAGTAGTAGTAGGAGAATTAAAGCGTATGTAATTGTACGGTCAAGAAGAGAAACCCCATTTGCTAGGAGCCATGTCGGTACAATTTCAAGCAGAAAGAGAGAGAAAAAGAAAGAGAGGAGAGAGACGGCAACAGGATGGTTTACAAGAGGAATAGAATGGAACTACACGCCACTGACCAATCAAATATACCCTTCATGCTACCACTTTGTTTTATGTGCTCCTAAAAAATAAGTTTGGTATGCTTTTTTTATCAAAGTTAGAGATAACTTTATTCATCAAGATTTAAATAAAAATAATAAAAATCACCTAATATTTTTTATTTTTATTGAAATTTAAATTGATTTATCATAATTTTACTCATTTTATTGATGGTTCGACGACACTCTTGTATTAATTTTTGTATTTTTCCCAACCTTTTTTTGGGCCTAATATGAATTAAGTATTATGAGTTTGGAGCACTTACTATGACTCCCACTTCTACTCATTCTCAACTACAAAAAGTGGTGTGTATATTTACAAAAAATGAAAGGTTGGATCACACCATCTTAAAAAGGTCAAAATGTTGTCAGTGCAATTGTTGTATATTAAATATTGTATCATATGCTTTTAACACTTGTACCTTACAATAACATGCTCAACTCCTTTTGACATTATGAACTTTAGTATAAAAATAAAAACAAAAAAGACAAAAAAAAAAAAGAGAAAAGGAAATCCACCTAAGTGGATAGTACTTGATATTTGTTAGTGGATGGTAAAAGGATTAACCATGGAAATCTCGCAAGTGTGGAGTACTTTTTATGACATAAAAAATTATCTCAACTGCTTACAAAGCCAAGTGGAACATTTTGAGGGTGGGGGATGACTAGGGCTTTGGATGATTGAGGTGAATCTTTTATTTATCAGACAAATTATGCACAACTTTCCAACTATGGCAAGTGGGTAGCTATTATTAGTATTTTCTTCTTTTTAGGACGATAAAGTATATATTTTAATTCGGGTAAAAGGAAGGGTGCCTGGATTTTGCTCGATCTTCTAAGCTTATATAATATTATGAAGACCAGTATAGAAGCTAGAAGTAGCTGGTCTATACTAATCGGTTTTTTGATATTGGTTAGTTTCACTAATTGGAATTTCTATTTTATTGGAAATGGAATAATTCATCGAAAAGTACTAAAGTGGATGATAAAAGTTCTCTTGCAGAAGTTACTTAAAAAGGTAATATGCATAAATTTTTGGATTGCAGTACTTAATAAGAAGGAAGCTTTATTGTAGTGAGTAGTAACAATACTAGCAGCTAGATTACTCTATATGAGACTACTAAAATGTATGGTGCGTGGTTGGAACCCTTCAAGTACTCTTACTCAAAGGTCTTGGATTCGATCCAGGAATAATAAAGAATTTCGTGATAGGAAACGTTTTACTCCTTAGTTGGCCTATCATTCGTGAATCAAAATTAAATGCGGTCGCTGAACTTTTGATAATAATTAAAGAAAAACTCTATATGAGATAGGGAAGGGAGTAAAAGAGTGGTATTTTTGAATTGTGATGAAGAGGAAGGGTGATAATGGTGCCACAAATGGTGCCATGAGCTAGGAATGGTGAAAATTGTCCATGGTAAGTGGTGCGAGCAGTTAAATAACATTGACCATTGTGAATCTGCAAAAATAACGTTGAGTGAAGCAACTCACTAGACCAATAGAATAAATTGAAAAGCAATGGTTAATTAAGTTCATGAATCAAACTTTGTCCAAATTTTTGAGACATATAATATGAGATTTTTTAATGATTTCAAAGTATCACCTAAAGATTTGCATTAGTCATTAGATGTTTATATTATTATTGCAACCATTATATTATATAATATACATGTCAAAGAGGAAATGATATGCTACCACCATATACAATTTGTGTATGATCCAAAAAATAGATTTCGATTTTATACAATTAGATTAGTAGAAAAATTAGGTTAATCATAGTCAATAACAATATTCAAGGATAGATCCAATATTTTACGGTAAGTACTTTAATGTGTAACATTAAAGAAGACAACTTGAGATAATAATGGAGCAATAAATGATAATAAATTATTTCCAAACAGTAAATGAGACAAAGATAACCCGACAAGGATGAGATCCTCATATGTGTTTTTTAACAATGATGGATGATGATAAACAATCGTGTATTTCAATCCTTCTTGGATCAAAAGAAAGAATAAAAGAAGGAAAGTATAAAGTCAAGCTTTGTTTCTATTCAATAAAGTGAGAATCTTGTATAGGAAATGTCGATGAAATTCTTTACAAAAGGTCCAATCCCCTTTCTGATTTACATCTCTTCCTATTTATAAGAGCACATGGGCCACAAAATCCTAGATAGCACAACAGAAGGGAATATCCATTAGAATATTCTCTAGGGAACCTAAATCCTAAGACTGGTCATCACTTCATATTGAAGATGGATGCTC
This sequence comes from Nicotiana obtusifolia, assembly GCA_002018475.1. Lineage (NCBI taxonomy): Eukaryota > Viridiplantae > Streptophyta > Magnoliopsida > Solanales > Solanaceae > Nicotiana > Nicotiana obtusifolia. The sequence continues at coordinate 26,466 of MCJB01018916.1, read as the reverse complement.
GTCCTTGTCCTCGTCATCTGCCAAGCCATTTCGACCTCGGCACCACTTTACCTTTCACATCTGACCTCGGTATTTTAGAGTCATGTCGACACGTCACAGCCATCAAAGGCTTTATTACCATTGACTAGGTCAAACACATAAAATAAAATTTTCGCCCATACAGTTAGTCTCTCCACTTGTCGAGGTCGTCCTCAGGGACGGACTAAATAAGTGGATAATGATGGATATGGTCGTCATCAAAGGCGCACGACATGGCATTATGAGAGTCGCATATTTCGAATTCGTGCCGTCTTGGTTTTCCTGGTGACTTTTGGAGAGAACCTGATGTGGCTGAGACGTGACGTCAGGCATCATGATGATGTCTGTTCTCGATGCATTACGTCAGAACATGCGTAGCTTGAGGATTGGTTCTGTCGTTTTGACTGCGGCTGCCGTAATGATGAGTCGCTTCGCATCCCAAGGTTCCTCCTTTTAAAAGGGTAGATGATCACCGTTATTTGAATCCCTTATTTCATTTTCGCTACTAGGATCTTCTTCTTCTCCAAAAAACCATCATTCTCTAAAGTTTTCTTCCATTCTCTCAACTTCCTTCCTTCGTAAATTCCATACCTTTACAACCATGTCTGGCTCTCCTTCTGGTTTTCGTGGTTGAGATGTGCCTAGTATAAATGAGGGGATCCCGTCCACCCCACTGACTATTACAGCCTCCATCTGCGGGGGAGACGACATCCCAGCCATTGAAGCAGAAGTTCATCCATCGATGGATGAGATAGTTCCCCGCAATCCTAATACAAAATCGGACTTGCAATGACAGTCGGAGGCGGTGGTTGAGGCTTTTCGATCTTCTTTAACGGCAAAACGTTTGGCGGAGTTTAAGGTCAAATATGGTATTCCCGACCAAGTGGAGCTCGTACCTAGGGACGATAATGAAAGTATACTCATCGTCGAGGATATTGCGCCCTTATGCCTACCCCTTCACCATCGGCTATTCTTTTTCTCTTCCCCCTTTGGTGGAGGATTCATCCATCATTACTGGGTCTGTCCGGCTCAACTCGCGCCCTTGGTTTACAAAATAATCAAGATTCTATCTAAGTTCACCGAGTTAGCCTACGTCGAGATCACTCTGCGGCATCTTGTGCATCTGTACATGCCCAACTTCTATCGGGCCACGATGTTGAATATTCGCCACCAAGGAAGCAAATCCATGATCGTTAAGACAGACGACAAGGGTAGTCGATAGTTTTGGCTCGAGTTGTTTTTTGTCAAGACTGAGTCTATTGTGGCTGATGTCATGGACTTCCCGGAGTCTTGGAAACGCGCTCGTAAGTACTTTTACTTGTCTACGTTATTTCATATGATCATGCATATTTGACTTTGCTGACTGACTCTTCTCATCTTGCAGCTACTACTTGGAGCCTCCAGTTGGTGTCACATCTTGCTGGCTGGATCGGGCAGATCCTCCCTTGTACCGCGAGAAATCGAGATTGACCTAGCTTTTAGCAAAAGTTCAAACTGGCTTCCCCTTTCAAGAGGTAATATTAGTACGTCATCTTCAGTTGATGTTGCATTTAGGATCATCAGTCTTATTGTGTTTGTCTTTGTGTTTCTTTCCAGGTCCCGTCAGGAGGGTTGTCAGGAGGAATCTAGCGCCGAAACCTTCTTTTAGGAGAAGGAGTGTTGTTGCCTCTGCTACTTCTTTCTCTAATTTGACCATTGCATTTGTTCTCCCTTCGGCTCCCTCCCAGGTTGAGGACGACGAGGTTTCCCCACACGGCACGTACTCGAGGCCCCAAAAGAGGAGGGCAATAGATGGGGGAGCTGGTGTAGTAGCGGTGGTTGACTTATCAAAAGTCTCCCCCGAGATCGAGGTGCAAGATGATGTGATAGCCTTGGCCGAGGGAAGTGTTGGGGCAGGCCTAGAGGTCCCTCGGTTGGAGAAAGCCGATGCTGCAGCTTCTTTGGGGTCAAAACGGAACGAGGCTGCCATGAATGCCTCTAACGAAGATCCCACACTTCCCGGGTGCAAGGAGGTTCCGTCTGCTGAACTAGCTCAGGAAGCTTCCTTGGCTGATAAGGGGAAATGCAAGATGCCCACCGAGCAGTGCGATGAGCGAGCTGAGCCCGTTAGAGATAAGTTTGATTCTGACTTCGATCCCGAAGAACATGAGATGATTGAAAGTAGGATGACTCAGATTGAAGTGAGAGTAGAGAGAGGGTAAAGGACGATCACGATCCCGGTACATCACGACCTACTTAAAAACACTGAGGACGTGATTCAAGCCTTCGGCCCCTTCTGTCTGATGTCGAGCATCATACTCTCGGGGAGTTGAGTGACAACAATCTATCCAAGTGTATCGCCGGTCTTGCTCTCAGGGTAAGCCATTTCTTTCCTCTCTACTTTGGTTTGCATTAGAATCTTATCTTATTTTCTCTTTTTATTTTTCACGTGTAGGTCGTTATCCTAGAGATCGAGAGTGTTCGGAGAGAGCAGAGGCAGAAGTAGGGAGGCTGAGAGGAGGCTCCGCGAGGGGGGTGAAGTGACCACCATGAGGGAGGAGCTGAAAAAGAAAGATGAAGAGCTGCTCACATCCGTGGAGTGGCTCAGCGCTCTGGAAGGGGCATTGAAGAGAAAGGATGAGGGGCTTGAGCTGAGCAGGGTGTTGAGGCTCAGTGTCGCGACCTCCAAAGTCGGGTCGACCAGTTGCAAGATCAAATGGAAGAGCGCCAATTCAAAGTGGACGGGCTCAGGGAGGAGGCAGCTGATAAGTGGAAATTTTTACTACTTATTAGCACCTTTTTGCTTTTGTTTTAGTCTGAAAGTATTGACTTATGTTCCCAAAACTAATGAAAGTATGCAAATTGAAGGAATGTTGGACGTTTGGTTTCTCATGATAAAATCTGACTCAAAAAGGAGTGTTATGAATCACAAGGCAATAAAGGACACATAATCAAAGAAGTACAGTTCGAAGAAGGATTTCTGGGGCCGCAGAAGAAAGTGCGGACCGCAGAATTTCATCTGCGGCGCAAACCAAGTGAAAGAACCCAACAGGACTTTGGCTAATGTGCGGACCGCACATGAATTGTGCGGCCGCAGAACAAGGTTTGCACTGACAAATGATTCAAAGTTCAGAGAGTGTGCAAAAGACCAAGACCTGAAGCCTTGCAGAAGTGCGGACCGCACAAGAATTGTGCAGCCGCAGAAGATACTTCACAGCCGCAATCCAGATATGTGCGGCTGCAGAATCCAAGCTCCTGCCAATTGAAGAAATCTGCGGACCGCATATGGAATTGTGCGGCCGCAGAACCTCTCGAGGGGCATTTTTGTCAGTAAATTTCAGGCCAATATAAATAGACGAGTTTCACATTTTTATGTCAAGTTTCGAAGTTTGAACTACTGTAACCGTTACATTTTGGCATTTTAGGAAGTTTCTGATTATTTTAGTGTTTAAACATTATATTTATCATTTTAATCTTTGATTATGGGTTTAGTTAATATTTCTTCTTTATTTTCTTCAATTCCCACTATGAATAGCTAGATTCTTACTAGGGTTGTGACCCAACCATAGTGTGTAAACCTTATGGGTACTTAATTTAATGCTTGTTTATGATTGGGTGTTGATTATTTAGCTTAGTTCATGCTTCAACTTTAGAATTAGTGGTTAACAATTGATTCATGCCTTTTTGACTTAATCTCTACTTGAGAAAGAAGGACCTAGTCTAGGATAACTTGGCTAATAAGGAATTGGGTTAATTGAGAGTTTGATTAGCCTAATTAAAGGGTTCAAACTAGAGATAGTAAGAACCCAACTTGGGCTCATATCAACTATTTTGTTTGATACCCATTTGGACTTGAGAAAACCAAATTGCGCAAAATCACTCTTTGACTGAGAGGTATTGAGTGGGTAACGTAGAGTTGAGAGCTATAATACACCCCAATCAACAAAACAAGTATTAACGTACTTAACCCATTAGGTGAACACCTAGGTTATGGTCACATCCCTAGGCTTTTTAACTATTTGAAAAAAGACCAAAAACAATCATTCGCTTCTAGATTCTTATCTTTGCTTACAATTGTTAGAGTAAAAGTAGAATTAGAAATCAAAACCTTTTGTGAAAGTGCAAATTTAGTTAATCCATTCCGCTCTTGTCAAGTGTATACTCCTAACACCCATTGTAACTCCCTGTGGAAATCGAACCCGACTTTATTCTTCCAATGACGGTTTCCACTCACTATTGATTGCGGATTAGACGCGGATCAATTTTTGGCGTTGTTGTCGGGGAGTTAAAATGGTGTTAGCTATATATTGGGTTTGTTTTTGGAATATCCTCTTTTCCTTCCGTGTTACTAACTTGTGTGAGAAATCGTAGGTACAACCATGGCAAACAATGAGCTCAGAAATTTGCCTTTGGGGGATTTGGATGCGGATGACGAGCAAGTAGAGGAGGTACCTCATGAGCCATAAGCCAACCGGAAAGACCGGGTACCTCATGATAATGTGCCCGTTCCACCCTCTCCTCCACCACGAGAGGCTCCACACTGGATATTGCCCAATGAAGGTTATGCTAGTGCAATAGTCCCTCCCCGTATTAGGGTGAGCAACTTCCAAATCACCAATGTGATGCTTACTTTACTTGAGCAACGGGGATTCTTCACCGGTGCTCCAACACAAAATGCTTATAAGCATTTGAAGGGGTTTGTGGACACTTTTTGGGGGAGCAAGCAAACAAATGTCAAGGCTCGAGTAGAGGTGGTCCGAGAGTTGGGCTATACGGGCTTTGGCTATGAGACTGCCTTGGAGGAGGCTCGAGTTAAATCTAGTGAAGCTCGGTTGGCCTGCAGTTATGACCCCGACACACCTCAGCCTGATGCAGAGGGCGACGATGAAGAAGGCCTCCCTGAGCTTGAAGACATCGCCTGGTGCGACTCTGCTTATAGCCGAGGCGATGATGAAGAAGGTGGCGGAGACTAAGGCAAAGACAGTCATTAGGCGTTCCGCTCTTGTTTTAGCATTCTATACTATTTTCTCCTTTTTGTTGGCGTCTTCGTGCGCTTTTGTAAAATTTTTTATCTAAACATTAAAGTCAACTTTTGTTTCATGCATACCTTTTCTATCCTCCATATTTTTGTTTCTGTGGTTGTGTGCTTTATTTCTGCACTTCTTCCTTTGGTTGTTGCCCACTGGATCGCGATGGTCGTGAGGCTGGGGGACCCTACTCAAGTGGGTTGAGTGAGTGCCTTTTGTAGGTGTGGAGTGGCCATGGGCTGAGGAGTTTGGTTCGAGCTGGTCGAACATACGTTCTCTTTGTTGAGATATGGCCAGCGGCCATGGGATTTTGCTTGAGATGGTCGAATGTACATTTTTTGTTTGACCTGGTCGAACGTATGTCTTTATAGTTAAGACGTGGCCAGGGGATGAGGAGTTTTGTTTGACCTGGTCGAACGTATGTCTTTATTGTTAAGACGTGGCCAGGGGCCGAGGAGTTTTGTTCGAGCTGGCTGAACGTACGCCTTTTTAGTTGAGACGTGGCTAGGGGCCGAGTTTTGTTCGAGATGGTCAAATGTACCTCTTAGTTGAGAGACTTAGGAGAACAGTTCTAACAAATGTTTTAATCACATTGTGTCGCATCATTTCACCCTAAGGCATTTTTGAAGAAAATTAGAAGTTTTGGGTGTTGGTTGGCGTTCCAGTCCCAATCCCAGTATATCTAGTCCCTTCATTGTTCGATTCGGAGATTCTTGAGGAGTAGGGCAATGAAATGTGGTCGTTCTCGCGTACTTCACCTAGAAATGTCCCGTCCATTGCCTCGCTAAAAACATCCTTGAGAAAACCCCGTGGGACAAAACTCAAGTGAGGAAAAAAGAGTGCAATTTATGGGGCATTCCTTGTTTTTCAGAAGTTGAGGTACTTGAGGCGGCTGATATTCCAATTGTGTAGTAGTAGCTTTCTTTCCAATGTCTCCAGTTGGAAAGACCCCTTGTCTTCCCTCCCTACGATTTTGTACGGTCCGTCTCAATTGGCTCCTAATTTCCCTTCTCAAGGGTCTCTTCCTGCTTGGGTCTTGGCCTTGAGCACGTAGTCCCCGACCTTAAGTAACCATACCTTGGCCTTTCTGATGTAGTAGCGCTCTGCTTTTTGTTTCTATGCGACCATTCTTACATACGCGATGTCTCTCTGTTCTTCGACTTTGTCAAGATCCTATCGTCTGTTCTCGTCATTGTTATTGCCGCTCTTGTTGGTATACCTTAGGCTGGGTTCTCCCACTTCGACTGGTGTGACTGCTTCAGACCCATAGACTAAGGATTAAGGTGTTTCTCCCGTGCTTGTTTTTGGGGTTGTCCTATGTGCCCACAATACTCCTGGGGGTGTCTCAGGCCACAGTCCCTTAGCATCTTCGAGTCTTTTCTTCAGGATGTTCAAAATCGACTTGTTGGACCCATTGCTGGCTGGATGGTACGGGATTGAGAGTATTCCTTTGATATGCCACTTTTCGAAAAGCTCGGTGATTTTTCTCCCTATGAACTAGGGTCCGTTGTCGCAGCTTATTTCTTTGGCCAGGCCAAATCGGCAGATAATGTTCTTCCATATGAAGCTGATTACTTCTTGTTCACAATTTGGGTGAATGTGCTTACTTCCACCCATTTAGAGAAGTAGCCAGTCAAAACTAAAAGGAATTTAACGTTACCTTGTCCCGACGGGAGTGGTCCCACGATATCCATCCCCTATTTGATGAACGGCCATGGCGAGGTGATGGAATGGAGGTGTTCGCCTACTTGGTGGATTATTTGGGCGTAGTTATGGCACTGTTCACACTTCTTTACGATTTCCATAAGGTCTTTATTCATGGTGGGCCAATAGTACCCTGCCCGTATGAGGCATCTAACAAGTGCTCAATCACCGGAGTGACTGCCATAGTGGTCTTCATGGATTTTCTCGAGGATGCAGGTTGAGTCTGGTTTGGGCCAAAACATCTTTCCAAGGCGCCCCCGTACGTCTTTTTATACAATTTGTTGTTGAGGAGGCTGTATCTCACAATTTGCATTCTCAACTTCCTGGCTTCCTTGTTATCATTTGGGAGAACACTATCCCGCAAGTAATTTATAATGCAATTGCACCAGTCGCAGGTTAAGTTTATAGATTTTACCTCGACGTGATCTAAGGCTGAGCTGAAGAGATGCACCTCATTTTTGTCCCCAGAGTTTACGCTTTTTGTTGTAATGGCCAATTTTGCGAGGCCGTCAGCCTCAACGTTCTGAGTTCGTGGAATCTGGTCGAGCTGACATTCATCAAACTTGGGTAACAGTTTGCAGATCTTGGTCTGATATTTTTGTATCCTCTGCTCTTTGATCTGGAAAGTCCCAGTAACGTGGCTGACTATGAGTTGGGAGTCGCAGCGTAGTCTTAGGCGCCTCGCTCCATAGTCGAGTGTTAGCCTCACTCCTGCAATTGCTATCTCATACTCGACCTCATTGTTAGTCATATCTGGGCACCTTATAGATTGGCAAATTATTTCGCTGGTGGGGGCTTGGAGTACGAGTCCTAGTTCGGACCCGCATGCATTGGATGCGTCGTCGGTGTTCAAGACCCAGAGGTTTTGCATCAGGCCATATGCTTGCGTGGCTTCCTTTTCGACCTCGGGCATTACTTGGCACTAAAGTCTGCGATGAACGATGGTGAGCCCCTGTGATTTTATGTTTGTCTGAGGTTGGTAAGTGATGTCGTGCTCACTTAACTCTATTGCCCATTTGGCCAATCTTCCCGATAGTTCGGGTTTGTGCAGTATGTCCTTAAAAGAAACGTGGTGATGACCGAGATTGGATGGCATTGGAAGTATGGCTTAAGCTTTCTTGAAGCTATGACAAGGTCCAGGGCTAATTTCTCGAGGTACGGATACCTCGTCCCGACGTTGATATGTGTCTTACTAATATATCAAATACGATATTGCGTACCTTTGTCTTCTCGAACGAGGATCGCACTTACCGTCACCTCTGAAACGACAAGGTAGACGAGGAGACGTTCTGGGGCCTCAGGTTTTGAGAGTAGGGGTGGTGATGATAGATACTCCTTGATCTCCTTCAGCTCTTGTTTGCACTCAACCGTCTATTCAAGGCCATTGTCCTTTTTGAGTACATTGAAGAATCTGTGGCATCTATCGGACGACCTCGAGATAAGTACGGACAGGCGGTGATTCGACCCGTCAGTCGTTGGACTTCTTTCTTGGTGGTTAGGTGTTCTGATATCACGTCGATACCCTTAATTTGATCTAGGTTGACCTCGATTCCGTGCTATGACACCAGGAAACCAAGAAACTTACCTGAAGTCACGCCAAACGCACATTTCTCGGGGTTTAATTTTATCCCGTATTTCCTCAATATTTCGAATGCTTCCTTCAGATGGTCGATGTGATCCTCAACTCTCAAGGATTTGACTAACATGTCATTAATATATACTTCCATGGGCTTGCCGAGCTGGTTTTTGAACATTTTTGTGACCAGCCTTTGGTACGTGGCCCCTACATTCTTTAAACCGAATGGCATGAGCCTATAGCAGTACATTCCCCTGTGAGTGATGGATATAGTTTTCTCCTGGTCATCCTCATCCATAAGTATTTATTGGTTGTAGCCCGAGTATGCATCCAGAAAACTCAGCAACTCATGTCCCGCTGTGCCATCGATGAGTTGTTCGATATGCGGCAATATGAACGAATCCTTAGAACAAGCTTTGTTCAGATCGGTGAAGTCCATGCACATCCTCCACTTCCCATTCTTCTTTTTGACCAATACTACATTAGAAATCCACTTGGGGTACTTCGAGTCCCTCATAGAGTCGTTTGCCAGGAGTTTCTCCACTTCTTCGGGGACGGCCTTGTTGATGACGGGGTTAAACTTTCATCAGACCTGCCTTACTGAAGGGTAGTAAGGGTCGACATTCAACTTGTGTGTAGCTATTTCTTTGGGGATGCCTGGCATATCTGCATAGCTAAAAGCGAATAAGTTTGTATTAGTTATTAAGAATTGACTGAACTTACCTGGATCCTTAAGCTTGCTGCCTATGTAGGCCTTTTTGTTGGGGTCGCTCGGGTATAGTTGGATGGGTTCGAGGTCCTCTATGGTTGACCCTGCGGCTTGGATTGTTTCTTGATCCATAATGGTGTCTTTGGCTTTGACATGAAGGGACCTTGACCCCTTGCTGATTGCTATGCTTCTTTCTCTTTTTCTTTCTTTTGTTGAGTGGTCGTACTATACAGGGCGATCCAATAGCATTCCCTGGATATGTGTTGTTCCCCTCGTATGCTGAATATTCCCCAGGGGGTTGGGAACTTTATCACTTGGTACAGGCTGGAAGGGATTTCCCTCATGGAGTGTATCCACGGCCGCCTCAATGGCATTGTACGCCGTGTCCTGGTCCCTGATGTGGAATGTGGTCTCCAGCGTCACTCCGCTGGCAAGGACATGGAGTGTGATCTCGCCCAAAGTCCGTTCAACCGCATTGTTAAAACCAGTTAATATGATGTATCGTGGCACTATCTTATGCTCGAGTCGCATCTGTACGAAGACTCTAGGATGGATAATGCATCTCTCGCTTCCATCGTCGACCATAATCCTCCTAACATCAGTATCAAGAATGTGTAAGGTAATAACAAGTGCATCATTGTGAAGGAAGGCCAAACCGTTGGCATCCGAATCATTGAAGATGATACTTTCTTCGAGGCCGTCATATGTTCGTGGGTGATCGATCTCTTGAGTTTGTGTGTGGCGGTAAACCTGATGCAATTGATGAAGGTGTCATCACTGCCTCCGATAATCATGTTGATGGTGCGAGCGGGAGACGGCGGCTTTGCGGGCCTAGTCGTTCTCGCCCCTTTGCCAAGGTGATCTTGAATTTGTCACTGAGCAACTCCTTGAGGTGTCCTTGTTGCAGCAGAGTCGCCACTTCTAACCTTAGAGCGTGGCAGTCATATGTCTTGTGCCCTCGGTCTTGGTGGAATTCACAGAAGGCGTCCGACTTCCTTTTGTTTCGGTCAGACCTCATCTTCAATGGCCACTTCACCTTCGTCCTGAGATTCTCGAGCGCGTAGACCACATCTGTAGGTGACACACATAAGTTATGAGCATATAGTAAAGGAACCATACCTTGGTCACCTCTTGGGATGTCTGATCTTGGCCTAGAGGGGCCATCTTCGTGGTGGAAGTTAGGGATGGGTGTCCTGGTATAAGGTTGATGCAGATCTCTACCCGGTCGTAGCATTGGAGGGCCTCTCCTCTTATTATCCCTACGTTCCCTCTTGGGTTCGGATTGCACTGAGTTAAGTTGTCGAGTCGGCCCGTTGAGTTCTTCGTCGTCTGCCCTGACCTTAGCACAGTAGGCATTATGGATCTCGTCCTAGGTGGCCGATGGATATTTCATCAATCGGCTCAGCAGTTTTCTGCTCGTCCCCGACCCTTCTCTGTTTAGCTTGTTCTGGAAGGCTGCTATGGCCATTCCTTTAGAGACATTTGGTTAGGTCATCCTTACTCTGTTGAACCGAGCTAAGAAGTCCCTCAGTCCTTCCCTTGGGGCCTTCCCTAGGGATTGCCTGATGGCAAAGATGTCGTTTGCCCTGATTTCAGTCTTCTTGGCTCTGACATGAGCTGTTACGAACTTGTCCGCTATCTCAGAATGTTTTTATGGAGTAGGGCGGCAGCTGTGAATACCACGTCAATGCTCCCACTGTGAGAGTTTCATCGAACTTTTTTAACAAGATGGAGGACACATGCTCTTTGTGAGGTTGTTGCCTTTTACTGAGGTGACATAATGGGTCACATGTTCCTTGGGATTAGTTGTCCCGTCATAGATTCTGAGGTACGGGGACATCTTGAAAGTTTTCGGTATGGCATGAGGAGCTGTGTCTTCCATAGGTTATGAATGTTGTAGATGTGAATGAAAACTAATAGTTCGACTATGAAATCCCCACAGACGGCGTCAAACTGTATGACCCAAAAAATATATTTTGATTTTATACAATTAGACTAGTAGAAATATAGAGTTAATCATAATCAATAACAATATTCAAGGACCGATCCAATATTTTACGGTAAGTACTTTAATGTGTAATATTGAAGAAGACAACATAAGATAATAATGGAGCAATAAATGATTATAAATGACTCCATATAGTAAATGAGACAAAGATAACCCGACAAGGATGAGATCCTCATATGTATTTTCTGATAATGATGGATGATGATGAGCAATCGTATATTCCAATCTTTCTTGGATCGGGAGAGAGGAATAAAAGAAGGAAAGTATAAAGTCAAGCTTTGTTTTTATTCAATAAAGTGAGAATCTTGTATAGGGAATGTTGATGAAATTCTTTACAAAATGTCAAATCCCCTTTCTGATCTACATCTCTTCCTATTTATAAGAGCACATGGACCACAAAATTCTAGATAGTACAACAGAAGGGAATATCCATTAGAATATTCTCTAGAGAATCTAAATCCTAAGACTGGTCATCACTTCGTATTGAAGATGAATGCTCGTCCTCGTCCTCATCTTCTGCCAAGCCATTTCGACCTCGGTACCGCTTTATCTTTCACATCTGACTTCGACCTCTTGAAGTCGTGTCGACACGTCATATCCATCAAAGGATTTTTTACCGTTGACTAGGTCAAACACATAAAACGAAATTTTCGCCCATACAATTTGGACAAATAAAATGACTATAAAAATTTCCTGCTTGCATTATTTATCGATCTCCTGTAAAAAAAAAATCATGTAACTTTGAAAAAATATTTACAGTGCCCGATAAAACCATTTCCTTGCTCACACAGAGACCGCGAAATTGACATTTTATTTTAACCAATATATATTAGTATAAGGAGAAGATATATTCAAGGGTTGGTTGGCCTATTGGATATTCTGCAAATTATCCAGCAAGACAAGAGACTATCTGCTAACCAGGCTATATCCATTCCTTCATAGCTGGGATCACCATAAACTTCCCAACAACTTAGCGATTTGTGTTTATGTTCTCTCTCTTTATGGTCAGAAAATATTCCAACTAAAGCAAGATATTTGGGTTTCTTTTGAAAAACTTTCTTACCATTCGTATTTGTAATAAATGATGTCTTGGAGAATCTTCCCATTGTGTACTAATCTCCTTCATTTTTACCATCAAACATATTTCCATTTATCTCATGACTCTTCGACCGTTTCAACCAATAACTTTTTGTTGTTTGCTAGTAACAGCTAAGGATGCCTTCTTCCAAGCCTTGGTTTCAACAATTGCAATTATTATATTAGAATATAAGATTGGAACTTGGTTTTTTTCACTTAAACTTTTCCTCAAAGGCAGACCCCATACATCATATTCTATATATCTATTTAAAACTAATTGCTTGGAAATTAATAGGTATATTAATACAATAACTGGAATATTGATTTCTAGTCATGACATGCCATTGTATTAATCTTGTTTAAAATTTCTGTTTGCAAGGCTGTCAGTTTTAAGGATGTTTTAGCCAATTGTGTTTGTACGTACGATAATATGTATTGTTGTATTTACCTACAAGTATTCAATTTTGAGATAGGTTTGTTATGTTAATGCCAAGTTGTTTCCAGTTTTGGTCATGAAATAGATACAACGTCTAAACAACAAATTAAATCACAAATACCATCTGCCACTTGATTATTATCTAGCAACCGTTGCAACTAATTAATGTAAAATTTCACTAATTATTAATATACCTTCCCACTCTGATTTTTTATTTCAATATTATGTTGTTGATGGAGTAAGTGCACGCGAAACCCGATTGTATTCCTCAAATTGTATATTTATATTGAACTTTTCAATAATTTATAAGAGACTTCAATTTATTAATTTGAAACGACAAAAATGGAGTTTTGTAGTAGATATTTTATATTATTCTTAATTCTATAAATAACTTATATGAATAAATACATATTAAGCCATTTTACGGAAACAAATAATAAAAGTAGTTTTACTAAAATGACAATACAAAATTGGAAGCCAAGCAAGTAAACTTCATGAAATGATGCAGATGCTTTTAAGTAGCATAAACTTTTTGGTAAGAAGAAAAAAGGAAAAAGAGAGCACGTTTCAATATCTGTGTTTGATGTAAAATAAAGTTAAAATGGTCCATAATTTGAGATAATAAATTTTTTTTTTGGTAAATACGTTTTTATTGCTTCTTAAAAACGTATTTAAGAAGCTTTTTATTGAGATAATAATTGCAAAATGGCAAGGGGATGCCTTAAATGGAACTCATTCTTCTTTCTCGAAGTCATCATTAAGGTCCACGTCAATACCTTTCATTTACATTATTTTCCTTGATTTTCACTTTATCCCGTTTAAGTAGGTATGCATTGAGTGAATCCAAGGACACGGAGGCACCCGTTTAGGGAAATTCCAAAATAAAAACTCTGCACTTACACATTCACGAAATATACATTTACTATTTTTTTATTCCCTTAATTTCAATACTCCGGTCTAAAAGGACCGTGCTTTTGCTTTCTTTTTCACTCGCTTTCATCTTGTTTGACTAAATAATGAGTTTAGCAATATCACATTAGTAATTAATGGTTGGTAAAATAGGGAGCAAGATAACGACATATCAAACCCTAGATTTCACGAGTCTAGTTGATTATAAGAGGATAACCAACTGCCTAGAAAATGAATTCTCAACACTCTAGAATGATCCTAGACGTTTGTTAAGTTACGGTTGTTAGGTAATTTGAATTTCAAACTCTTTTAAATGATGATAATTCACTAAGTATGGAATAAGGGTAGCAATTTGAGCCCAAACCTATTTAATCCGTTCAATCCGATCAAGGTTGGGCCGATTATTGACTCGCCGTAAAAATTTAATCCATTCAATCCGTAAATAAGGCGCCCTATTTGGTCGTCCTTATTTAACTTGTATCCACTTTTTTTTAAAAAAAAAATTGTCTTTACTAGTACCCAAAGTACAGATAACTTCAGACATTTTCCTCCGCTCCTCCTATTTGTTCTTCTTCTTCTTCTTCTTCTTCTTCTTCTTAGTCGCAGTGAAAATAGAGGTGACGATGAATTTTTATGGTGTTTCTGAGCAGATTTTAAGATGATTTATAGTGTTTTATAGTAGTGAGATGATGTGGCTCCTTTTTCTGCTATCGCTTAGGGTTTCTTCTTCTGAATCATCTTCATTGCAAAATGGGTTTGTTAGATTTGTTGTTGTTTTAACAAATTAATAAATTGAGGTTTGTTTTTTGTGGTATTTGGACGCTATGCTTTAAATCTGAGCTTATTTGGAGTAGTTCTAGGTGTTGAATCGTGTATTGGATTGTTAAAATTCGAAGAACAAATTTTTGTTTCTAGGAAATTTGTACTTCAGACCTATTTGACCTTAAGTGCAGTAAAAATATTGGTTGTACTTCAGACCTATCTTCTCGTAAGTGCATCTTAAGTGTAATTTTTTATTTCAAGCCTATTTGGCCTTAAGTGCATGAAATATTTGTTGCACTTGAGACCTATTTTTGCCTCAAATTGCAATATTTAAACTTAATTGGCCTTAAATGCATTGTATATCAGACTGATTTTTTTTAACATCAAACCCGATAATGCACATGACTCACTCAGGACGGCTCGAACCCAACTCTCAAGTTAAAGCAACTAGCACAACCATCATAAAATTTAAGCACGCGAGAATTAATCACGAGAGTCGAAGGATGAGCTGTGTCAAAAGAAAGCCACACATATTGCCAAGACATGTAATTACAAAGATCATGAAGAAAGTACTTAATGCAAATGCTCCACCTCTAAGCTCCAATATAAAATATGTCAAAAAGCATAGATGCTCAAGTTTTCCCAATTCCATTATCAGTTTAAAAAGAAAAAAATGAAATTTTTTTTGTATTTTTCTTTGGACTTTAAACCCTCAAGAAAACTGTCTAGGAAGTCCAATCATCGGGAAAAGTCCAAAACTTTTTGAAAATTCTACCTACAAGAAAAAAAAAAACTACTACTCGGTTCAAAGAGTCGTTCCTTAAAAAAGAACCGTGGCCATAAGAAAAACCAAGAGGGATTATTTCTGCCTAATTATTTTTATTTATTATTTTATTTTTGATTTTTTTCAACACACATAAGATAATACAACTAAAATAGCGTAGGAATTCACCCAAATAGTCTCTTCATCACACGCTTAAAATTGTGCATTGTCTCCGATGGACACCCATAAATACAATAGGGTTAAAGAAACTCCCTAGTAGGCCAAAGGCTGAAGCATTAACAGCTCATTGGGTGCTCAGACTTCTCTCAGACTTGGTTAATTGTGCGGGCACCCTACACTTAGTTCTTACCATCTCACTTGATTTTGCTTTCTTCCAATAAACTTTCTTCCCATGCTCTTAGAAAATAAAAAATAACACTACAAAAATAATATAATTTTAAAAAAAAATTAAAATTTAAAAATTAAAAATAAAAGAAAGCATTAAAGTTGGTTTGCCTCCCAATAAGCGCCTGATTTAAGGTCATGGCACGATGTGAATCACTTTCTTCCTCCACCTCGAGCTTATGATAACCCCAAATTTTGCTTCAAGTTTTCAGTTATGCTCCAGGGTGTGGAACAACTCTAACTGGCCCAAGGAGATAATATAATATTCTGTACTTCTTAGCCTTTGCATGAGGTGTGTAATCCTGACTTTCTAGGAAGAAGAATTTCAGAATGTAGGCACCTTGTTTCTTATTCCTTGACTCCTCAATTTGCTCGAATGACTATTTTCATATCATCCAAACACAATGTAGAAAAATACTCGGAGGAGTGAGGACCACTGCGCTCATAACACATGAACTTCAGGACTATCAACATCCTCAACACCGATCACACTAGAATTAACAAAATTTGTATTTTCAATATCCTTGGCTGACTCTAATATTACTTCTTCAACATCAGCATTCTCAAATTCTAGTTGGATAGATTGTTGGTGTTCTACTCTGGAACCCTTCATTTGCACCTCAATTTTTGTCTCTAATGCATAATGCTCCTGGCTACTATCCTTAATATTAACTTGTTGAGCATTAAAAGCTTCAACTAGTTGACTCACTTGAGCCTCCAAATTTCGAATAGTTGCCTCTTGCCTTTGTATGTGCAGTTGTTTCTCATTATTTTGATCCACAAAACCCCTTAACATATTCTTGATCTCTTTCAGGTCATCATCCCTGGGTGCTTTGTTCCTATTAACTTCACAAGAAAAGGTAGAACCATCATAGTAAGGGGGTGGGGGAGAATAAGAAATATAAGCACAATCATAAAAGTGACCATCTTGACTACCACACACATCACATATATTCCACACATAAGATTGAGTTGGCTCACATAACTCGCATTCGAAAATATTTTTATAATTTTGCCACGGGTGATTTTTTTCACAATATGTATAAGGATCAAAAGTAGAATTACCAACACCTAAACTCTCATAATTCCAAGATGTCATGTTTCTCAAAATCAAAAATTAAAATAAAAGAAAAGTTCAAACTTGCAATATTTACAGCTATAGCTACATCATTACTTCTCCAGCAATGACGCCAAAATTTTGTCACGCCTAACTCTAGTCCTAAAAAGGATAAGCGGTCGTTGCGAATATAATCCGGTCTAAGAGTCCGGAGTCGAATCCCCAAGAAAACTAAGGTTTAGTTACAATTGTTTATTATCACTAAGAAGACAAGCTTGAACAATTCCTAAGTTATAAATATAAAGATTCTTATGTCTAACTAATCAACAAAAATTAAAGGAGAGAATTAACAACTAAAGTTACTAAAGGTTGGAGAAAACATTAAGGAGGCTTAGAGTTATGATTTTCCTAATTGTCAGAATTCTTCCCGCTACGTCTCCTATAATATCGCATAAGTATTCTCTACTGATCGTGAGTACTTCAGGTGTCATAATTCTCTTTCGAGCAACTACCACAATGTACTAGAGATATTCTCTTGAACTACTCTAGTTGGCACTAGTTCAGCACTCACTAAGATCACCAAGATTTCATTATTTCAAATTCCGCCTTTAAACCCTTCATATTGATTTCTCACATACGTTAGGAGTGATGTTGTTCAACAACTACGTGAATATGTACCTTCTTTCAAGAAATACATACTATAGAGGCACAGTCAATTGATGGCCATTCAATCAACAAAATAAACATGTAGTTGAACAAGTAGAGAAATCCAACAACTCAATTATATAAAATCATAACAAGAATTTATCCTATAAAAGTTTCCATCAAAACCCTACATAAGAAATTAGCTATTCATAATAATATGCAAAATTACAATACTAGAATTCAGAATCAATAATGGACAATAGGACGAAGAAAGTGAAAAACTCGTAGAAGAATTCTCCGCCTTGCTCCTAGCGTGTTCTTGCCTCCCCAAAGTCTCTCCCTCAAAAAGTGGGTACTCTCATATTTATATGGTTTAGGATTGAGTTGGGCCGAATTTGGCTTCTCCTAATTCGTATTGGAGAAGCTAATTTTTTCTGCTCCGGTCCCGGTTTGGCGAAGCGTTCCCAGATTTCGCTCTTCAGCTTTCCTTTCACCAATGTTTCTCCTATTTGATTCTTTTCCGTGCAAGTTTTTCCTACACATAGGAAACATATAATGAGCATATTTTCACTTCAAAAGCAGTATGAACTCCAGTAACTCACAGAAGAAATAACACACAAACACACTCAAAATATGCACTTCTTATCCTTTATCAATAAACAGGTTTTGAGATTGAGCAGATCATACTTTTACTTTTCAATTGTAAAAGATTCTCTGGTAATAAGATATCACGAGTCACTAGATTGTAAATTAGAGTTTCGAGATTCTATGTCAAAAACAATTGGGGTGAACAAGCTCAAGGCGTGGCTATGTATATAATCCAGCAAAAACTGATAAGGCTAGCATATTTTCTTAGATCCAAATCTAGAAATACTATAGGCAATGTCTTTGATAAGATAAAGGAACTAGAGCACCAAGAAGAGACTCAGAAGCTGAGTATGAACAAGATAATTCTGATTATAATAGAGACGAATTACAATGTCTCTACACACAACAGATTAAATGGATGAAAATGGAGACATCTATGCTGGAACAAAAGGCAAGGGTCAAGTGGGAAGATGAAGGAGACACTAACACAACAAATTTTCGTAATCAGACAAAAAAAGAAGGAAAGGAGTCTATCTGCACAGAATTAAAGATGCACAAGGTCAATGGGTACAAAGAAATGAACCAATATTAGAGGCCGCAGTTCAATACTACAATCAACTATTCAACCAGCCTCAACAAACCACAGACTACAACTTTCTCAAAAGAGTGGAACCTCTAGGCACTGAAGATAACATTGATAAGCTGATTTCACATCCTACTATGGAGGAGATCAAGGAGGCAATAGATGGACTTCATCCTGATAGTGCAGCTGGTTCACACAGGTTTAATAGATTATTTTATCACAAAGCTGGACAATTGTTGCTGGTGATATTTTTGCTATAGTAGAAGAGTTCTTTAATAAGAGGAGGTTGTCTAAATACATTACTTATACTTGTCTTATTTTGCTCCGAAAAGTTTAAGATCCAACTTATTTTGCTCAACTTAGACCTATTAGTCTGAGCAACTTCACTAACAAAATAATTTCCAAAATCTTCTCCAACAGACTTGCAACTCTCCTTCCTAAACTAATTTCTCCAAATCAATTTGACTTCGTGAAGGGGAGGCTAATAATGGAGAACATTCTGCTGACACATGAGATAGTACACGACATAAAGAAGAAGAATAAAGGTGAAAGTATAGTGATTAAGCTCGATATGGCTAAGGCATATAATAAAATATCTTGGTCGTTTCTTATTGATGTATTGAAAAAGATGAGATTCTCTGAGCACAACATTGATATGATATATAGACTATAGCAGATGTTTGGTATTCCATAATGGTCAATGGCATTAGATATGGATTCTTCCATTCAACTAGAGGATTGAAACAAAGTAACCCTCTATCACCCGGGTTCTTTATTTTGGCAGCAGAAGCTTTGACAAAAGCCTTGAACCATTTATGTGAAAAGGAAGGATACAAATGCTATTATATGCAACAAAAGGATCCTCAAGTAAACCATCTATGTTATGCAGATGACATAGTGATCTTCACCTCAGGGGACAAAGCCTCTATTAAGATGATCATGAAGAAGTATATCAATATGCAGTTGTGTCTGGTCAAGAGATCAATAAATAAAAGAGCTTCTTTCTTACAGCTACATAAACCTCAAAGAACAGAAGAAAAATGATCAAAAGGATCACTGGCTTTCAGCATCAGTGCTTCCCTTTTAGATACCTCGGGTGTCCTATCTATCCAGGCAGAAAGAAGATTATTTATTTCACAGATATTGCCAAAAGTAGTGATAAATAAAATCAATGGTTGGCAAGACGAGTTACTATCAATAGGAGGCAGAGCTACTCTCATAAAACATGTCTTGCAGTCTCAAACAATCTACACTATGGCATCTATGTTTTTCCCAAAATAATTCTAAAACAATTGGAGAAATACAAACTGAAGACAAAAAGAAATATCACTGGAGCTCTTGGAGGAAATTATGTTATCCTACTGAGAAGGGAAGTGCAGGTTTTAAAGGGCTAAAAGATATATGCAAAGCTTTTAGTGCTAAAAGATGGTGGAGGTTTAAAGGAGAAGATAACTTATGGTCACTCTTCCTAAAAGCAAAATATTGTCAAAGAAGCCACCCTGTAACAAGGATAGTACAAATCAGGACATTCTGCAACCTGGAAAGATCTTACTATGGTTTGAAATAGTGTGGAATCACAAATACTATGGAAGATAAATGAAGCCAAAACATCCTTTTGGTTGGATAATTGGACTGGGGACCATTGGCAACTCATATGAACTTTGAAGGCAGACCAGGAAATCTAATGGTTGAAGATTGTATTATCAATAATAACTGGAAATGGAATTCATCAACAGCATAGTGCCAAATTACTTGGCACATGTCATATTTAAAAACCCTATCGGAGAGAGAAATATAAAGGATCAACCAGTATGACAACTTACCACTTCAGGAGCTTTCTCATGTAGTTCTTGGGATCTTCTTAGACAAAAAAATAAAAAGCTGCAACTATAGAAAGAAATCTGGAGAAAAGACATCCCTTTCAATATGTCTTTTTGGTTACGGAGGCCGGTTAAAAGAAAAGTTACTCGTGATGAAATTATTAGGAATATTGGAAAAATTATTGTACCAAATTGTAGCTACTGCAATCAACCCAAAGATGAAACTATTGAACATGTCTTTATCACTGGTGATATAACTATTAATATATAGAATCTTTTTGCAGGTCCTATGGGTGTCCATATAGGAGGTCGGAATATAATCTCTATGGTGCATAACTGGAATGGCACAAAGTGCAGGAATTCCCAGCAGAGGCTACTAGTTCAATTAATCCCAATATTCATATTCTGAAAATTATGAAAAACAAGATGCTCTGCCAGATATGAAAAAGAAAGAATATCTACATCTAGAACAAAACAACGAAGTTCTATTCCATACAAAAATTCTAATGAGAAGAGAGGAATTATCTTTGATTTCTCATGGGACTGGCAAAAGATTTGCAGGGAGATGGAGTTTATCACTGTCAATCTTATGTGTAGAATTGTAAATTGGAACAAACCTCTTGATTTTTGGTTGAAGACAAATACTGACGGTAGCAGCAATAGCACAAACAAGACATCAAGAATAGGAGGAGTTGTTAGGAACATAAATGGAAAGCAAATTCAGGCATTTGTTAAAGCTCTAAGGTTCTGCACTAACAATTGTGTCGAAGTTGAGGCAGCTTTCTTTTGTTGTAAATTGGTGTCTACTTATGAACAAGGAACATGTTATCCTAGAATTAGATTCACAATTTGTGGTGTATATGTTACTAGGAAATATGAATGTTTCATGGAATCTTGAATATGCAGCCCATTAATGAAAAAGGGTATAATGAAGCAGAACATCAAGATTCAACATTGTTGTAGGAAAGCTAACCAAGTAGCTGATGTGTTAGCTAAACATTGTGCAACCTTACAACAATTTAACTCCCTAAAAATTTGTAACAGAAGAAGGATATGCCAGTAGAAGCTAGAGGTCCATACACTTTGGACAAAGCAGGAGTAATTTTTTTAAGAATCAGAAAAGCTAAACACAGTTCCGCATTTCTTCTTGCTTCTATTGTATATGATGTTACAGTGTAATGGGACGAGCTTTCTCCCATACTAATTTTTTGGTACATAATGTAATCTTAGCTGTAGTATTAACACCAGGACCAAAACTTCTTGGCTGTTATTGGTACAGAGACACTAGTACGGTCTTTTTTTGTGAGCTTAAAAGTGTAAATGAGTTGGGAAAGCCCAATTCAAGTACAACTCGAGGAGGTAAGGTCCCATATCCCCTCCTTCATGTGTTCACTTTTTGGATATTAATATACGAGGTTTGGATATTAATATACTAAGGTAGAGGTTAATGTCAAAACCCCAACACCTACAGGTCAATATAGCCTAAGGTGAAACTAGCTTCAATAAAAAAGAAAAAGGTATTCTAGTAGCTATATAAGAAGATTCTAGTATCTATGCAAGAATATTTGTACCAAACTTTCCAAGATTTCGAAAAATGTTTCTTGAGCTTGATCATACTGTGTTCAAATTAGCAAAGACCATTGTCCTATGCTGATCGAAACATTTCAAATGCGTTAATTCTTGGCTAATTGTCACGATATAATCAGGGGAATGTGAATTTGTGCTCAGCACTTAGTGGGCTCACTCCTCTATGTGAACCTATTTAACATTCTTGACTTAATACCGTCAAATAAAGCAATCCATAAGGCAAACACCAACTCCTAACATGCTTTCTTCCATAAATTGGGGATAAGATCTAGACGACTTTAGTTTCATGAATTGAGTTAGTTTTCATCTATGGGTTAAGGAATCAACAACATTAGTTAAATCGAATTAAGATCAGTCAGAGTATTATTAGGGTTTATTACAATGACTATAGCTTGGGTTTAGTTGGGATTTTAATGAGACAATTGTCCTAATTGGAGCATTTCTTCCATACATTTATGGGATTTTTCCCTTCCTATACAATATTTGAAACTTATTTACCAAATTGTCCTAATTTTGTATATTGCCCACCATAAACAAGGATTATTTATAAATTATAAGCAATCCATTTATTAGTGCCTTAAATTAGGGGATTTAGTTATATCCTTTTCTTATTTTCTCTCCACCCCTCTTTCAATAAGAAGGGCACGGCTCGTCTCCAGTTTTTGGGTTGAGATTAGCTCCATTACTCAATGCTCCAGTAGGTTTTAAGGTTTCAATACACAACTTGATTGATTCCACCATCTTAGAATAGTGAAACTACAGTATTACAAAAAGAATCAAAACAAATAATAAACATTTACACTTGATCATCTTGTCCAGATTCAACAAGACAATAGTAAAGTTTGAAACACAACAAAGTGCAAATTATGTGCTAGTTATTTTTTTTTACGTAATATGTAACATCAGGTTTTGATTCGATGGAGGAGATTATGAACTGTAGCCTTTTTATTGGAAGCAGGGGAAAGTAGAGAAGAAGCTCTATTATTGATCGGATCAGGCCGATGGAGTTGTAGATCCATCGATGGAGTCGTGATTTTCGAGGAGCAAGTGGTAGCTCCGATCAGAGGTATGGCCTATGAAAATTTAATAGTGCGATTATATTTCTTCTCACCCCCTGTCTATGACTGGTTTCTTTTTCCAAAAACAAAAAATAAAAATAAATGAATACTGAACCCTGCTTATCCAACAAATTGGCTGCTCTTCCATTTCTATCTCTAGCTTTTACTAGGTATTTGTTTTATTTTTTGCAAAGATCATTTAGTTGAAATAACTCCATTACTTTGCTTCACCTCGTTTCCAATTCCATCACAGCATGAAGAGGTTGTCAATTTCGTACATCAACATACAAATTAAAAATAAATTTCCTACAAATTTTAATGTAAATTTGGATATCTACAACAACATACATACTAAAAATAAATTTCATACAACTAAATATATAATATACAACTTATTTACAACTTATCTATAACTTTCATACATCATTTCTACCCAGTTAATACAATTACAATATTATACAACTTAAATACAATTTTCATATAAATTTTATACAATATGTCTTTTGTATGTAATTTGTATATGATTTGTATATATTTTGTAAGTGTTGTGTTTTTCCTCCTCTCCGAAATTCTAATCAAAACATCCTCTCTTAATACAATTTGATATATATCAACAACTTTATGTAAAAAGATAATATTTATAACTTAAATATAAATTTCATTCGATGATTCATACACTATACAAGTATTTTTCAACTTTCATCCAACATGCAAATAAAAAAAATATAATTACAACAGAATACAACTTAAATACAATTTACAAACAGCTTTAATACAATTTCGTAAGTATATTTTATGTCATGTCATCGTCTTCTTCTTCTTCTTCTTCTTCTTCTTCTTCCTCCTCCTCCCCCTTCTCCTCTTCCTCTTTCTCTTCCTCTTTCTCTTCTTCTTCTTCTTCTTCTTCTTCTTCTTCTTCTTCTTCTTCTTCTTCTTCTTCTTCTTCTTCTTTTTAATCTGATATCCGGTCAAAAATCAAGTCTAATCTTCACCAAACAC
The DNA here is from genome assembly GCA_002018475.1 of Nicotiana obtusifolia. Taxonomy (NCBI): domain Eukaryota; kingdom Viridiplantae; phylum Streptophyta; class Magnoliopsida; order Solanales; family Solanaceae; genus Nicotiana; species Nicotiana obtusifolia. Next base: position 2,756 of record MCJB01018916.1, on the reverse strand, counting down.
CTTCAAATTTGAGATATAAACTCTAAAAAAGATTTTCAATTGTTCGCAACAACACCCAATCCAAACAATCAATAGTTTTTGAAAATTCAAATTCGAATTCAAAGCTTTGAAGCTTTTCAGTGGTTGTCAATGGTGGAGAATCAAACAACTTCAAAATTTATTGATTGACAATTTCAATTCGAACACCAATTGTGCAACATGAAAGAAAATTGGTAAGTTAAGACTTTATATTGAAACAATTGAAATACATTGATGAATTCCCTGAAAAAAAAAGAGAGGATAAAAAGCAGAGAAAAATGAAGGAAGAAAAATTGGAAAAAGAACAGAGAAAGAGACGGAGAGAGTGAAAGAGAGAGAGAGAGAGAGAGAGAGAGAGAGAGACGGAGAGAGTGAAAGAGAGAGAGAGTCAGAGAGAGACATAGAGAGAAAGAGGGACAGGGAAGAGAGAGAGAGAGAGCGGTGATGGGGAATAAATATTTTCCTATTCAATTCCTAATATAAAGGGATACTCATTAATACTAATTGTATATAATTGGTAAATTATATATGCCCATGTAATTTAAGTTAAAACTTGATTAGGGAGGTTAATAAAGTTTCATATGTAGTATAGAAAGGTAAAAGTCCCTACGTACATTAATTACTCAAGGAATTGAAGATAACGGTCCAATTGGAGGTGGAGCAGGGGCAGATCTAGCTCGTTACTTATGGGTTTAGATGGACCAAACTCGTTTTGGTTGAACTCTGTATGCATACTAAAAAATTCATTAAGTGAGTATAAGAAATAGATTGCGAGAATTTGTTGTGGTAGAATCCCAAATTCTAACATACAGTGTTCAAATTTTGAATTCGCCTATGGGTGGAGTCTAACGAGGAGTATTGGATTTGAGTAAGTAAAAACCCTAACATCACTAGATTTACCAAATTGCGTTTGGTTTAATTCTGTTATCAATGTTTAAAGTGAATTTTGATTCTTTTAGGCTTATAGCAATTTTTACTTTCGACTTTGCGAAGTTCAACATGTAAGACAAGCCTATAGTAAATATCCACCATCCATGTTTGAAGAAATGTCTATATATGCTTTGAGTACCCCGTAATGGACTTTGGTTTGAGTTTTGAAGTGATTATGAAAAGTACAATATTTGTTTCATGTCTCACTTCATAACTGTAATGAGTTCTTATATCTTTGAAAAATATAAAAGAAATATTCTCGTCAAATTCACATTTATATTAATTTATTCATGAGCTAATTAAGAAATTAGATTTTAGGGGTAGGATCCTAGTAAGTTAATGAATAATATCATAAGATTAAATACCTAGAAATATCCTAAAGTTCTTAATGAGTCCTTTTGAAAGAAACATATAGAAATCCACATATAAGAAATTTTACAGAAGACCTTACACCAAATACACCACCTTGGGTCAACATCCAATATATTGTTTCCTCCCAACTTCTCCTAAAAGTCCTAACGCCCTTTCTTGGAAAGTACTTTTATTAACAAAAGAGGAGTGGAGAGTAAAACATTTTAGCTTTAAATCAGTAATGAAAGTGGCAGGTAATGTGGGGACTAAACTGCCTTCTCTTCTTCCAGCAAACTCGGGTGATCCAACAGCTTAAGCCCACTCTATCTTCACCCTTTTCAGAAGAGAAAAGTACTTTCCTCAGCCATTATTGGAGGATGACGTGTTCCACGTGTCTATACTTGAAAGTTTGTTCGAACGCATGTGATGTCTACAAATGGAATCCTCTCACATTCGTATTTGATATTCATTAACATGATTAATTCTAGACCCATTAAGCTTAAAATACTCTCTTTTAAAAAGTTCTTAATTTTTGGATTAAAACAAAATTCTTCATTTTTATGATTGAAACGCATTTCATTAAGAGTGAAGAGGTCCAACCAACTTGTCATATCTATTGATGAGGTGGAATCCTCTGAGAAGTGACCACACACAAAACAAAAGAAAAAAGAGAAAAGGTACGTTTGATAATCTTTGTGGCTAGATTTGCAATCCACATCAGAGTTAGCGTCTTTTTGTTAAAAGCTCTATAGCTAACAAACACCCACCATTGGACTTGTCTAGGCACTTGTTATACCTTTTTTAATTAATACCATTTTCAAAGGGACAAGAAAAAGAAACATTGAAAAATTGAACAACTTTGAATCTTGCTTCATAACATCAGCAATGATATCAGCACCAATTTGTATAATAGTTTTCTTGTGGATCTTCTTCTATATTGATTCTTAATGGTTTACATGATCCCTATTTATAGTGCTAGAATACAAATTAAAGACCAATAGGGATTAGTATAGGAACTAAATCAAATCAATGGAAGATATGGAATAATAAAGATACGTTCCTAATATAAAATATATTCTCCTAATATAAAATATACTTTCCTATATAAAATATATTCTCCTAATAGTCCCCCTCAGCTTGAACGTGGGTAGGCTGAAACGTTTAAGCTGGATCGAAACGAGTCAAATACGTATCTCGGGAGTCCTTTAGTAAAGATGTCCGCATACTGTGATGAAGACGGCACATGAAGAACTTGAATGTGACCGATCTGAACTTTTTCCCGAACAAAGTGAATATCCATTTCTACGTGTTTGGTACGCTGGTGCTGCACGGGGTTGCCTGACAAATAAACGGCTGAGACGTTGTCACAATAAACTACCGTAGCTTTGAGGACCGGAACATGAAGCTCAAGAAGCAAATTACGGATCCATGTAGCTTCAGCTGCGGCATTTGCTACC